>CAIGRB010098946.1:9523-20477 GCA_903798255.1 Fraxinus quadrangulata
ATTCAATTGCTCCATCATTGCTCCCATATCCATTAACAACTGTTCGAACCTATCCATCCTAACATCCTGCAAGTTGGCCTGATTACCGTTCCTGTTGGAATTTGAGTCTTCCATGTCTGACATTCTCTCAATTTCTGCCTCCCCAAGTTCACTCGAAATCACTCAATTGGCTTTTACCCTCTAATAATCTCACCCTCTGCTTTTACATCTCACTGCTTTTACCAAGTGCTTCCAAAGACAACAATGAACTCATCGGATCAAACTTGTGACTTCAAAAATCGAATATGTGGATGATTGTGACTCAAGAAGAGTATAAAAATTTTAGAATGACAATAGGAAGAACACAAGAGAATTTCAACTATAATTTTAGCTCAAGTGGATGACAAGAACAAATTGATGATTCGAAGTTGTAGAATGTTGGTAGTAAATCAATCAAACAAATTTTTTTTTTGCTGCACGGATGAACAGTACTGTACGTGAACAGTAATATTTTTTTTCACGGATAAACAGTAACCACGTTGAACAGTAACTTTTTTTTTGAAACACAATATTATACTACCAACAAAGAAATTACGGATCTAGAAACTGAAAATGAAGAACGACTTAAATGAAGAAAAAAAACTAAATTAAATGACTCAACAAATAAAATAAGAGATATAACCTGATGAAATTGGAGCCAAAACTCTGATACCAACTGATGGGAATCCCGTAGTAACGGTGACTACGAACCCACACTAGATTGATGTAGAACCCAAGAACGTCAATTAAATTTGGTTTTGCATTTGAAACCAACAAGGTGAACTAAAAAACTCATCGATAGCGATGATATGTTGAACCCCTTGATTACACAATGAAAAACCCACGATCCGATGTTTGAATGCCACAAGATTCAAATTTTCATAAGTTCGATTTGTTGTCAGTTGAAGAATAAGAGAAAGCCATGACCTCTCCAATAATAAATTGTCAAAAAAAAATTTTAACATGAATATTTTTGTTATTTATACCAAACCCTAGAAACTAGATAAAAAATAGAAATTAAGTCCACAATATTGAAAACTTATAGTGAGAATATAATTCTAGTGAAATTAGGAAACTCGCGGAAAAAAGGAAAATTTCACCTAACTTTTGAACTATGCGACCGCATAGTTCATTTGGATGCGGTCGCATAGAATGAATTCAATGCGGCATTTTGCTCTCGGTAAATATCAATGCGACCGTATGGCTGAAATAACTATGCGATCGCATAGGTATAAATTTCAGCATCTTCCTCCTTTGCTCGAATCAAGTTCACCTATCCCGATTTCGGCCCTAACCCCAACATGGAACTTGTTCCATTCTTCATCACGATCGCTATATCATCAACCGTAGCTTGTACAAGTAATGCCATCGCTTCTTTCACCTGCTTTGCCCTCGATCGAGTCATCGGTCCTTCTTCAACTAGCAATGGATTCTTCCTTGAACTAGTCCTCGTTTCAATGGCAACTTGGATCATATCATAATGGGGGTTTAATAGGACATTTTGGTTTTAAGAAGACCTTTGAGATGTTGCATGAACATTTTTATTGGCCGAAAATGAAAATAGATCTTAATTGCATTTGTAGTAGTCTAAGGTTTTATCACAAGGTTTGTATATGCCTTTACATGTTCCTATAAGACTTAGTTGATGTTTCAATGGATTTTATATTGGTATTTTCTAGAACTAAAAGGGGTAGAGATTCCATACATGTGGTAGTGGATAGGTCTAGTAAGATGACACACTTCTTTCCTTGTCATAAAATAGGTGATGCCACAAACATAGCTAACTTATTCTTTTAAGTAACTAGTGTAACTCTACGGGATACATAGGAGTATTGTGTCTGATGGAGATGTTAAGTTTCTTAGTCGTTTTTGGAGGGTTTTGTGGGGGTAAGTTGGGAATCAAACTAATATTTTCTACTTGTCGCTCACAAACAAATGGACAAACTCAGGTAGTTAATAGGACGTTGACTCATATTTTACACACTATAGTCAATAAGAATTTAAAGAGTTGGGAGGATTGCTTGCTATATATAGAATTTGCATATAAAAGAGTCATGCATTATACTACTTCTTATATAACTTTTGAAACTGTATATGATTTTTTTATTCATTTACCTATTGATGAAAGAGGTAGTCTAGATGGAAGAAGAATGATAAATTGGTAAGATCAATCCATGAAAAGGTGTAGTGTTAAATTGAGAAAAAAGAATAAGCATTATATTTCTCAAGCCAATGAAGGACGAAAGTGTGTTACATTTGAACCACGTGATTGTGTTTAAATGTAAAGATGCTTGTGTTTGAATATGTTAAGGATATTTATACTAATGATCTGGATTTTTCTAACATATATATCATGTGATAAAGGTACAATTGATAAATTTTACAAGTATGACAGATATTTGTTTATGTAAAATAGGTTATGTGTTTCGAATTCTTCTATGCTTGAATTGCTAGTACGTAAAGCACATAATGGGGGTTTAATAGGACATTTTGGTTTTAAGAAGACCTTTGAGATGTTGCATGAACATTTTTATTGGCCGAAAATGAAAATAGATCTTAATTGCATTTGAGGTAGTCCATGGTTTTATCACAAGGTTTGTATACACCTTTACATGTTCATGTGAGCCTTGAGTTGATGTGTCAATGGATTTTATGTTGGTATTTTCTAGAACTAAAAGGGGTAGAGATTCCATACATGTGGTAGTGTATAGGTCTAGTAAGATAACACACTTCATTCCTTGTTATAAAATAGGTGATGCGACAAACATAGCTAACTTATTCTTTTAGGAAATAGTGCAACTCTACGGGATACATTAGAGTATTATATCTGATAGAGATGTTAAGTTTCTTAGTCATTTTTTGAGGGTTTTGTGGGGGTAAGTTGGGAATCAAAGTATTATTTTCTACTACTTATCGCCCACAAACAAATGGACAAACTGAGGTAGTTAATAGGACATTGACGCAACTTTTGCGCACTATAGTCAATAAGAATTTAAAGAGTTGGGAGGATTACTTGCTATAGTTAGAATTTGCATATGAAAGAGCTATGCATTATACTACTTCTTATATAACTTTTGAAACTGTATATGATTTTTTAATTCCTTTACCTATTGACGGAAGATGTAGTCTAGATGGAAGAAGAAGGAAAAATTGGAAAGATCAATCCATGAGAAGGTGCACTGTCAAATTGAGAAAAAAGAATGAGCATTATGTTTCTCAAGCCAATGAAGGACGAAAGTGTGTTACATATGAACCACGTGATTGGGTTTAAATGCAAAGATGCTTGTGTTTCAATATGTTAAGGACATGTATACTAATGATCTGTAGTTTTCTAACGTATATATCATGTGATAAAAGTAAAATTGATAAATTTTATAAGTATGATAGATATTTATTTATGTAAAATAGGTTATGTGTTTCGAATTCTTCTATGCGTGAATTGCTTTTACGTGAAGCACATAATGGGGGTTTAATAGGACATTTTGGTTTTAAGAAGTCCTTGGAGATGTTGCATGAACATTTTTGTTGGCCGAAAATTAAAATAGATGTTAATTGCATTTGTAGTAGTCTAAGGTTTTATCACAAGGTTTGTATACACCTTTACCTTTTTCCTGTGAGCCTTGAGTTAATGTGTGTATGGACTTTGTATTGGTATTTCCTAGAGCTAAAAGGGGTAGAGATTCCATATATATGGTAGTGTATATGTTTAGTAAGATGACACATGAATTCTTTGTCATAAAATAGATGATGCCACGAACATAGCTAACCTATTCTTTAAGGAAATAGTGCGATTCCATGGGATACCTAGGAGTATTCTGTCTAATAGAGATATTAAGTTTCTTAGTCATTTTCAGAGGGTTTTGTGCGGAAAGTTGAGAATCAAACTATTATTTTCTACCATTTGTCGCCCACAAACAAATGGACAAATTGAGGTAGTTAATAGGACATTGACGCAAATTTTGCACACTATAGTCAATAAGAATTTAAAGTATTGGGGGGATTGCTTGTCATACATAGAATTTGCATATAAAAAAGCCATGCATTATACTACTTCTTATATGCCTCTTGAAACTGTATATGGTTTTAATATGTTAACTCCTGTGGATTTAATTCATTTACCTGTTGATGAAAGTGGTAGTCAAGATGGAAAAAGAAGGCTGAATTGGTAAGATCAATCTATGAGAATGTCCACTCTCAAATTGAGAAAAAAGAATGAGCATTATGTTTCTCAAACGCATAAAGGACGAAAGTGTGTTACATTTAAACCACATGATTGGGTTTAAGTGAAAAGATGCTTGTATTTGAACATGTTAAGAACATGTATGCTAATGATCTAAATTTTTCTAACAATATATAATATGATAAAGATACAGTTGATAAATTTTATAAGTATGATAGATATTTGTTTATGGAAAATAGGTTATGTGTTCCAAATTGTTCTATGAGTGAATTGCTGGGACGTGAAGCACATAATGGGGGTTTAATGAGACATTTTGATTTTAAGAAAACATTAGAGATGTTGCATTAACATTTTTATTGGCCTAAAATGAAAATAGATGTTAATTGCATTTGTAGTAGTCTACGGTTTTATCATAAGGTTTGTATGCACCTTTACATGTTCCTGTGAGCCTTGAATTGATGTGTCTATGAACTTTGTGTTGGTATTTCCTAGAACTAAAAGGGGCGGAGATTCCATATATGTGGTAGTGGATATATTTAATAAGATGGCACACTTCAGTTCTTGTCATAAAACAGATGATACCACGAACATAGCTGACTTATTCTTTAAGAAAATAGTATGACTCCACGGGATACCTAGGAGTATTGTGTCTCATAGGGATGTTAAGTTTCTTAGTCATTTTTGGAGGGTTTGTGGGGGTAAATTGGGAGTCAAACTATTATCTTCTACTACTTGTCACCCACAAATAAATGAACAAACTGATGTAGTTAATAGGATATTGACACAACCTTTGCACACTATAGTTAATAAGAATTGATAAAGTTGGGAGGATTGCTTGCCATACATATAATTTGCATATAAAAGAGCCATGCATTTTACTACTTCTTATATACCTTTTGATGCTGTATATGGTTTTAATCCATTAATTCCTTTCGATTTAATTCATTTACTTGGTGATGAAAGATGTAGTCTAAATAGAAGAAGAATGCTAAATTGGTAAGATCAATCCATGAGAAGGTGCGCTGTCAAATTGAGAAAAACGAATGAGCTTTTATGTTTCTCAAATCAATAAATGATGAAAGCTTGTTCTATTTAAACCACGTGATTGGGTTTAGGTGCATATGATAAAAGAACATTTTTCGGCCCAAAGGAGGTCAAAATTGCAACTGTGAGCAGATGAATCGTTCCAAGTGCTTGAAAAGATCAATGGCAATGCCTATAAATTGGATCTTTCAGGTGATTATAACATTTCTGCTACTTTCAATATTTATGATCTTTCTTTGTTTAATACGGGGGAAGATTCGACGATGAATCATTTTGAAGAGGTAGAGAATGATGAGAACTATGGGACGAAGGTTAGCAAGGATTTGTTGATTTTGGAAGAAAGACCAATGACGAGATCGCGAGTAAAGAAGATCAAGGAAGTCATGAGATTACTTGCTTAAACTACGTGAGCCGAGTCTTCGATTGCAACGAGCAAAATATGAAGTTTCATGTTAGGTATGGAATAGGAACCAAGATTAGTGCACTTGATTCAAGCTAAGTTAGAAAAAGAGAACCCTGGAGTATAGCCAGAAGGTGGCATGAGCGCACATGCAAAATAGGTCGCGCGTACACGGGCTGCAATATTTCAACCTGTAACCAAATCAATTGAACGACGTGCTAGAGGATACATAGTACGTGTGCGTATACAAAAATCTGAAAGTGGTTTAATTTTTCCTTTTTCGTTTAGAGCTCTATTTATTGGATATTTTCTTGATATTTTACGTTTTAATTAGGGCTTAATGAGTTTCGTATATATATTGCACATTCTTTTAATTGTAAAATAACACATTATTGAAAGATTAAATCAAAGCAATGTTGCTTTCTTTTTGTTCTTCATTGAACTCAATTTCAAACTTATCAAGAGTTTCATCTATGGCATTCAACAACTTCATAGCAAGGTTCATAATTTTTGTAATTAAGGGGTCAAGTTCTTTTATAACTTAGGTTGCTTTATTCAATAAATTATTGGGTCAAGTTTTAAACTGGGATTTTAGCTTATTGGGATTGTGATTTAATATTTTGTTGGTTTCGAAACTGCTATTGCTACATAAGTTCACATCAAGAATTCTCCCACGAGCTTCATCTAGCTCTGAATTCAACCTAACAAGAAATTTAAATATTCTCTTTTTTTTCAAGCATTTTACTATATAGAGAGTTATTGGGAGATCAACTGCATTATGGTATTATGCTATGACGTATATGTCTGGACCTAACATTATGAAAGACTCTATATCTTATTAAATATGGCTAGTTATCATAATTAAATCATTTAACAGACACGGACAACCACCAATTAAGAAATTCTCTCATCAATATATAAAGTCACATGCTTCTATCTAACTTTATTTAAAGCTATATCATCTTCTCATTCACAATTTGTTTAGGAGATTTCTAACACATTGGATGTTCCCGTTGTGTAAATGTGCATAGGAATAGCATAAGAAGAAACTATTGAAAATAACATTACTGAAAGAACTATAAAGGCATCTATCCAAAGCAATCTTTTTGGCAAGAAGGTAAAAGAACTGTTTTTAATGCATAAAATAAGCCCTTGTTTGAACCTCATACTTTAAAAAAAAAAAGACATTTTAAACCACACATTCTGCTAACCGTGTCAACAAGCCGAGTCAAGCCGAGACACAAGCCTCCTAACCGTGTCAACAAACTGAGTCAAGCCGAGACACAAGCTAAAACTCGAAGTTCGGGCTCGACTTGAGCAAAAAAGGTTCGAGCTTTTTTTAGCCCGAGCCGAACCGAGCAAAAGCTCGGCCAAAAAGTTGAGGCTCGACCCAAACTTCTGGCTCGAGCCTTAGCAAGCCGAGCCGGCTCAGTTTTTTTTTCTCTTCTATCTCTTTCGTGTGAGAC
The DNA here is from genome assembly GCA_903798255.1 of Fraxinus quadrangulata. Lineage (NCBI taxonomy): Eukaryota > Viridiplantae > Streptophyta > Magnoliopsida > Lamiales > Oleaceae > Fraxinus > Fraxinus quadrangulata. The sequence goes on from CAIGRB010098946.1 coordinate 16,632, forward strand.
AACTGTCTGCAACGCACAAGCTGCCTGTTGTAGGCATCCGTAGCTAAATTTTTTTAAATTGTTTTTTCAATAGGCTCGGTTCGTCCTGGCCGACGAGCCACACAAGCTGGCTCGGCTCAAGCCTTTGTCCCAAAATGTGGCTCGGCACGAGCCTCAGCTCGGTGGTTTCGAGCCACGAGCAATTTTGTCATCCCTACATTCTCTCAATAGTGATTTTTTTGGAGAATATGTGGTTAAAAAGTAAGAAAAAAAGTTTGAATTTACTTGTAAAATTATTTTATTTAGAGAATATTTAGTTGAAAATGAGTTTATAAAAAATGATGATTCTTATATGAATCAGTTAAAATGTTAGTTTTCAAAACTAACGACAAATCTTTCTCGTTGGACTACACATGTCGATTCTAGTAAAAAGTACTTTACCTACATTTTGTTTCAAATTAGTAACAAGAAAAAGCACTTCATTTTAAATATATTTGTTGCACTAGACAAAAAGAAATAGTTCTATTTTTACAAGATTTATAACGAACTATCTCATAGTTTCAAATTTACCGAATATTTAGACCCAACTTGTGAAATTATGCAAGTAAAAGTAACAAGTCATTTTTTAATTATTTCTAGATGATTAGGTCAACCAAGTCAATTTTAACCTAAGTTTGAATACATTGTAAATAGAAAGCAGTAAATAATACCGATATGATCATGGAGAAAACCCTTTACAAAGGATCAAAAACTCTAGACACTTTGCCAGTCAACAATCCACTATAAACAAAATGAGTTACAGTATGGTCTAGAACCACTAACCTTTAGTCCCCTTTGACCTTCTTCTTGTAATCACCTTGGCCATCGTGGACTGCGTGCTTCTTACACCAACTCCCGATCCCTGGTAACATTTATCTCATGTGGACCTCCAAGACCGAACTTTTTTTTTTTTTGTGCCGGAACACTAAGCACCTCTTCCCAAAACTCTAGCAACTCTGAAGGCTAATTTATGAAGGTAGGTTTGGTGTTTGATTAATGATATGGGTTGAATAATGAACAAAAATATTGTGTTTGAATTAAGTAATCAATAAAATGATATTTGGATTTCAAAAAATGATCTCTATAATCAAAATATTGTTAAACCACACTTTTGTTCGTTCGATAGGATGCTATGTTTGGAATGAAAAGAAACTCAAAATCAGCTTGAAATTTTACGTTTACTATTCCTCAGATACCACGTCGTTCCACCGCAAGGAAGCGTCAGGTGAGCAGTAGTAAATATTTTCATCATAAGTCTCCTTCGATATCTGATTGAAAGTGTCTTGAAAAGGTAACTCAAAGAGCTACCATTCTTCCAAAAATAACTTGTCCAAATTTCAATGTTTTTTAAGTGAAAAATTCGTTGAGCTGAGAATTTGGAGCATGATTTATGAAACACTTTTACACCTCTTGAACTTCTAATTGCATTACAATGATCATATGTGATCTTCTTGAACTCTTTCAAGACATATACTACCAATTCCAACTCTTGACTTTAATTAAGACTCAATAACACATTTTTTGACTTTGATTACAACTCAATAAACTCCTAATACAATTTAACTAGAAAATGATTTTGACTAAAAAATTTGTCAATTTCAAATTTTGAAATTGTTAATTTTGCTAATTACAAAATTGGACATAACAATATCCAATAAAGAAATTATTTTTTAAAAGCAACAATAGTGAGTCTCTGATTCCACAAATATTTTTGGTAAATAAGCATGAAATATGTTGTTTAACTATCGTGATTTCATTTTATTATTCTTAAATGCAATGATAAATGTTTTATAACTAACCTAATAATTTCTGAAGAAATTTTATATTGTCCTTTTGTGATTTTGTGCAAATTATTATGATTTAATTTTATTTTTCCATAAAATATTTTAACAAGGCAAAAATTTATTGATAAGTTTATTTTATGCAATTTTTTTTGACTTCTATTCTTATCCAATTATATGTAAATTGAGTGATTATCTACTTCATTTATATACATTATGTTAATTATAGGAGGATATAATTGTTGTCGAAAAAAAATATTTGGAGTTCAATTGGAGTTGATTGGAAGTAACTGAAAATTATTCAGGTTGCAATCAATTAATTGAAAGTAGTAGTGTAGAAACAAGAGGAAATTAGAAAAGAGAGCTCAAAATGGCCAAAAAGGAATTAGAAATTTTCAACATCTCTGGCACATTGATCCAATGAAATTATTTGTGTAACTTACATGTTAACTCATGTATAAGAAGAACTAATTTTTTTCCTTAGAAATTTGTAAATTGGTTTAGTTAAAGAAGTTGACTAACAATATATTTTTCATTGTTCGATATTTTATTGCACATGCAACTATATCTTAATTTATTATTTTTCTATTATTTTTTCTAGATTTGTTTTCAAAAAATCAAATTAGTTTCATACTTAATAACTTATTTATTCATTTTTAAACCATTATTATAATACCTTTGTTAAATATGTAGCTTATTAATTTTGTTCTGTTGGTAATTGAATTTAAAAATCAGGCGCATGCAACAACATTTGATCAGAAAATAAAACTTGTCCAAAATACTTTGATTCCACGGAACGCATATTTTATCTCAAATGCCTGGGGGAAGCTGACAAAAGATTGATATAGTTATACAAAGATAAATTATTTATGGTAATATTAAAATTGAAGAAATTTGATAATATTTTTCCCAAATTTTGAGATTGAAATAGTTATACAAAGATTAATTATTTATGGTAATACTAAAATTGAAGAAATTAATGAAGATTGTGATAATACTTTTTCATACTTTTTCCCTAATTTTGCAAAATTAGGGAAAAACCCTGTGGTCGTTGAAGAAAATAATGGGGGAAATCCTACTGAACCACGATTAAGTGAAGGCTAGCTATGGGTTAGTGATGGAGTGCAGTGGGCTGAGTTGGGTTGGGTTGGGTTTGATGTGTTCAATTTATTTTTTGTTCTTTTCTCTTTTCTCTTTTAAATTCTTTAATTATTTGTTTTATAATGGCTATTTCACTCAAAATTCGATTTTATCGGTCTAACTTATGATTTTTACTATGAAAAGATGTCAGTGCAGATATTTCAAATGTTTTGGACCCCAGTTGCTATAACGCAATGGTTTGAGACCTCATTGTCATAAGGTTCAAAAGGTTCGGGACCTTAATGCCCTGTTTGATTGTCACATTTTTTATGGAGAATGTCACATTCGAGAAAAACGAATTTCACTTTGGTCGTTTGATTGCAACGTGAAAACGAAAATTAAATTTCAAAGTACAACCACTTTAAGCTGCTTTTTCTTTGTTTTCAAGAAAATAAATTCCTATGGGTTTGATGGATTTTTATTTTTCAACTAACATAAAATTTGAATTCATTTCCACATTTACCTATCAAACAGACCCAAGGCCTTGTTTGATTGCACTTCAATTCTTAAATTTCATTTTCTACATTTTTCCATGTTTGATTGCCCAAATTTTCCATGAAATTTATTTCAATCTTTTAGTCACATGCTCACATTTTCTTGATTTTTGAGGAAAAGTGAGAAAAGCTTTTCTAGGTAACTTATTTTTTTTATTTTTTAATTTTTGCAATGGAAACAAATTTTATCCCCAATTGTAATAAATTATATCCCTTTAATGAACAATTTTCATGGAAAATAAAATCAAACAAATACCAAAAGATCCAAAATTTCAATATATTTCCAAGTGGAAAATTATAATCTAATTTTTTGTAACTTAAAAAGAAAAATGGTGTCAAATGTTTGTGTAATACCTAATTTTGTGGCTTGCTCCCTAATTTTATTTACACATTAACATAAGTTTTGTACCGTT
>CAIGRB010098946.1:22294-45504 GCA_903798255.1 Fraxinus quadrangulata
AGGGGCAGGGGAATGGGAATGGAGAGGAAGATAATGAATAGTTCTGTTAGGTTTTTCTTTTCTTGTTTTTAAAAAAATTATTTTATATTTAAATAGCAAAATTACTATTTTCCCCTTTTAAATTTGGTCAAAATCAACTTCTCCGGTCAACTAAGGGTCAAAGGGATGGAATCCATCTATTTGTCCTGGCGCTGTAACAAAATGAAATATTTGGGACTTTTTGTGGCACAAACTAAAGGTTAAGGTAAAGTTTACTAAAAATCAAAAGGTTTGGGACTGCTGCTGCGATTTTCCCCAATTAATCTATGAACACGATATTTAATTATTACGTTTTATGTCATTAATGTTTCTCATAACATATTCATGCAATTGACAATACATTCATAAGCATGCATAAGGTTCCAAATAATTATGGTCCAATACATTCTGATTGACTAGATAATACATCAAATGAGCTCACGATATTAATTTTAAAGCTTTAAAGAAATGTATGAAAAGAGTATACATATTGAGAAATGCTTTTTATTTTAGGGTAATGCTTATAAATAACACAAGCATGCATCATATGCAGGGAGATGGATTATTGAGAAATTCATATGAGGGATTATTGAAAACATGATACATATTGAGGGATTATTGAGAAATTCTACGTGCAAGATTTTGAGGAATTCATATGAGGGAAAACGTGGAATGATGCGTGCTTATCTTATTCATATGAGGGATTATGTTATAAATATTCATATGAGGGATTATTGAAAAGAGGACACATTGAGAAATTCTACACTTAAATGTTGAATTTGTTTTGAAAATAAATTTAATTGTCTTAATTTTTTTATTAAATACAAATTCTTTTAATAAATGAAGTCATCGATGTTTGTTTATTATGTTAAAGAAATATTTAGTTGTTTTTTCGTATTTATGATTTTAAGAGAAAATTTATGATAATACATAATTTCCCAATTAATACCAACATTCAACTTATATATATCTTAAATAAAAGATAATTGGTTCGAATTATAGGCACGCGAAAGAAATCCGTGAAGGATAAGATATGATAGGCTCTCTCAGAGTGACAACTTGGGCATGAGGCTCGGGTTGTTACATTTTTAAATTTGTCAAATATATTTTTATTCACACGAGTTTTAGGACCTAAAATTTACTACCCAAACATTCCGTAAACCCCCACTTTTAAGCACTTGAAAGCTTGCCTAACTACACTAAATATTCAGATTCTTGCGGCATGGACTAGAAGAATTCCATCTTACATATAATGTAGAATTCTCAGATAACACTCTTATATTAGAATTTTTGTCTTCTGAATTCTTGAACAATGGCTGGAGATATTTCTGGTTCCACTTAGGCGTTTAAGATTTCTTACAAATTGTAACCATAATAGACTATGTTTTATTCATTTCATCAATGAAAAGCAAAAGGTTGTAATCTGGTGCCAATGGCAAACTGGAATTCTAATAGGAACAAGATTACAACATTTAGTATTGCCTTAATCAGCAAGCTGTAACGCTTCTGGCAGTGACTCATCATTATTCTTCCATGGTTGACAATATAATTCACCTTTTGTACAGTGTAAACATGGGCCATTTGGTGTTACCGACCAGAGACAATAAACCCCACACTTGTGGTACATTCTGTCTGTGAAAACGCCATAAGTGCCGAAACCATAAAATGTTTGAAAGAAGCAGTAAAACTTTGTTGTTCCAAAAAAGTTAAAATTGAATCGAAATCTGAAAGTTTGGTTGGATCCAAGCATATGATACCCAAGATCATCATCCGAAGAATAACAGTGAATCCAACTTCTTCCACCCGGAATAGCATTTTGAATTGCAACAGTTTCTTTTTCTTCAGATAGGCTAATTAGGGTTGTGAATAACAACCCAAGTAATACAAGAAATTTCATATTGAATCAAAGTTTTTTTTTTCCACTTTTTTTTTTCCTGCTTCAATTTTTTCTTCCCCTCAAACTTTCTTTATAGTTGAATTGAAGTTGCTGTAATCTAAAAGAAATTGCATCACTGAATTAATTATTTGGCTTATATTTTTATAATAATATTTGATTCTAAAAATCTAAATGAGTAATCCTAAATCTGACGACACTATTGAATTTCAGATTACGTGCACAGAATACTTCACTCTAACACTATAATCAAATTCTAGATTCATTGAGCTTTTTTCCACGTTATGGATTACTCTTTAAAGTAATTCTAAATCTGACCATAATTCACTGAATTTCACACATTACATACACATAATACTTAATCCAACACTAACTAGAAAATAAAGTGGATAATCTATAATCCTACTGTGATATTTTACATCGCAAAACCACAAAGGAATTGAAAGTCAAACAATAATAATTGAAAACAGCGAGAAATTGAAGCAAGTAAATAAGCAGTTGAAAACTCCAATCGAGTTCCCTTTTGGTGGTGTGATTAGAGGCGCGGTTGATAGCCGTCTCCATAAAGGCAACACCATAAATTGGACTAGAAACCGAATCCAAAACAATCCACAAGAGGCACCACAAAGGATGAAGAATAAGCCTCTAAAAGGAGCTCAACTGCCGTTCACCAAGAAAGCAGAAAGAGGCTTGGTTTGTATCAAGGAAGAGGGCAGCCGATAGTTGTTGGGTATTATATATTGATACCAAATAAACCTCGAGGCAATGATGTAAAGCCGGGATGGATTATTACTCAAGGCTTTATGCCCACTATTAAGTATAATATTTAAAGGGTCCTAAAATTATACTGGTAGCCCTAGAATCAAAGAATCACCTACGGGTCCGACCCGCTTACTAAACTAGTAATTGTCTTGACTTTGGACTTAAGAGAGTATTATTATACTTGGCAGCCTCCTTTCCTTCATGTGACTCCCGGCTGCCCCTTTCTTTGTGAGAACTTTCGGCTGCTCTCTTCATTGCTCTGTGCTTCTGACTGTTTCTAAACTCCATTGTGAAACCACCTGTTTGCCGCCAATTGCCGGCAATACTGCCAGCATTCAGGCAATCTCCTCTGCCCCTGTTTCGACCGACTTCAACCTTAGTTTTGAGCCCCTATTTGCAGTCAATTTCCTTGGCTGATTCATCATGATTGTGATGATCCCTTCATGGTCTATTGGTGATTCTATTGGTCCAATTTGTGTGGTGTTGCTGTGTGATTTTGGGTTCCTAACTTTATTGTGCCAATTCATTCAACCATGATAGGAGAGTATTGCTTGGTTATAGTTACATTAATTTTATTACACCTATTGATTAGATCTAGCTTCTTGTGTTTGTATTGATTAATAAGTGTGGATCTTTTCTCTACAAAATGGTATTAAAACCTCGTTGTAGCTCCTGTGACTGAAAAGATTGGATCTTTGTCCTTGAAATTAATTGCTATTAAATCAAACGTGCGTACGTTATGAAATGGAAACGTGGATCTACTAATTTTGCAATAAGGACTTGGATCCTTAAATTAAAACTTCGTATATCTCGTAATTATGGAACATAGACAGGCCTCTCTGGTAAATTGGTTGAACCATTTTAATTTTCTGCAATAGCGAGCTACCTTATGAGTTGGCCAATAGGATTAAGCGGTAACCGTTGCTTGCTACTAGAAATTAGGTTATTTGCATATACTTGTGATATTAACGTGATTTGGATTGCTTTTGATAATTGTTGCATATTTTTCGTACTTGTTGCCAATTTGAATATTTATTAGATTTGTACACATTGACTTTACCTGCTCAAAATTTTCCTTGATATGAGATCTCGAGTCTCACGAATTCTTGGAAATTCAAATTGGCATATATCTACGACCTACGGGATATATTTCTTTGTGGTTATTTTCTTGAAGGTGCTTATGTGCAATTTTTCTTATTTCTTAAGATGACTACGCACCATTTTGAATGGTGTCTTTAATGGAAAATGTGATTTTTCAATATAACAAAAGATGAAATGAATTTTAGTACAACAAAAAAGTTTTAAAAGCAATTGACAACTCGTTTTCTACCACTAAGGATAAGAAGAGGAATTCGATGAACTTGCATACACCCTATTATTTTGCACTTATCTAATTTCGCTTTACGAAAAGTTAGTAAACGTGATTCTGCTAAAAAACGTTGGAAAACATTAGAAGAACTTTACTTTACTTAATCCACTCCAGACATACTTTTCTTACTTGAAAGTTTCTTCAATTTCAAAATTGACCCTTCAAAAAAATAGGATGAAAATCTTGACATTTTCAATAAATTTGTGTAAGCTATTACTAATTGTGGTATAAAGTATGTGATGAATATAAGGCTTTTATCCTTTTGAATGATATTCCTGATATTTATAAAGAATTCAAGAATGCTATCAAATATGTGAAGGAGACACACCTAACGTGGTCGTTGATTCCCTTAAGAGTAATGAGAGGGAGATAAAAGCTGAAAGGAACGAGAGAAAAACAGGAGAAATTCACCAAAAAGGGGTATATCTAATTGTAGGAGTAGTGAGGGGTAAAATGAAGGTGGAAAAAAGAAAAGTAGAGGTAGATTCAAATCACAAGGAAAGGCAAAAATGAGGAAATGTTATGGTTGTAGGAAACTATGATAATTCATTAGTGAGTGCTATAAAGAGAAAAATAAGTTGGGAGACCAGAGGGGTGGAGAACCCAGTGAGACAAATGTTGTTGTCCCTAGAGATGAACATGGTGAGGTTTACATGCTCTTGAACACCGAACTAGATGAAATAAGCCAGTTTATGAACTACCATATGCATGAGAGGATTTTTTGCTCCAGTGCTTCTTTTCATGTTACTTCAGATAAAATGTGGTTTGATCATTTGCATGAGTGTGATAACGGTCATGTTGTTGCATGGGGTGGAGTCACATATAAGATCATTGGCACGAGTAATATGAATGTTAGATTTGATATTGATTTTGTGCACACATTGAAAGAAGTTAGGTATATTCCACATATGGGTAGGAACCTGATTTCTGTTAGGGAGTTAGAGCGCACGTGTTTTACTGGTACACTTGGTAAGGGTTTTAAGAAAGTGTTTTAGGGAGCACTTAGAGCCTTTAAGGCTACTAGGAGAAATGGTATATATATCACGCATGTTGAGGTGTGGGTGGTTTAAATTTCACTATCACTAACACTGATCATACACAGAAATGGCACAATAGGTTATCTCATGTTAATGTTAAAGCACTTAAGTTTCTTAACTATAGGGGTGTGTTTGGTAAGGATTAGGTGTCTGACATGCCATTTTACAATTATTGTGTACTTGGTAAATATCGTTGGATATCTTTTGCATCTAGCACACATAAAACATCTAGAGTGTTAGAATACATGCATACTGACTTGTGGGGTCCGGGGAGCAATCCCACTTTTGATTGTAACAAATATTTCCTGTCTATTATTGGTGATTTCTCTCGACGTGTGTAAATTTATTTGCTCAAAGATAAATCTAAAGCCTTTGTGACTTTAAAAATTGGAAAGCTAAAGTAGAGAATCAAACAGGTAAAAAGGTAAAATACTTGTGTACTGAAAATGGTCTTGAATTTTCTAATGCTGAATTTAACAATTTGTGTAATAAATCTGGCATAACTAGACATAGAATTGTGCCTTACACGCCGTAGCAAAACGGGGTCGCTGAAAGGATAAATCGTACTTTGCTGGATAAAGTTAGATGGTGAAGTTGTTATGACGGCATGCTAATTGACTAATATGACTCATCCCGCTGCTTTAAATGGTGATACTTCGTACGAAAAGTGGTACGGTGAGTATGGTGATTATTCTATGTTTAAAAAATTTGGTTGTGTTGCTTTCTCTTATCAACGTAATGGAAAACTAGAACTTTGATCTAAAATGTATTTCTTAGGTTACGCTGAGAGAGTGAATGGATACAAGTTATGGGATATAACTCAAAACGAGGTTAGAAGTATCATAAGTCGTGATGTTACCTTTAATAAGTTTGAGATGCATTGCATGGAGAGTGAAGAATAGCAAAAAACTATTAGGGAAGAGTCCCCAATTGAGGTGGAGCTAGTGCGTGTCCACATCGCCAATACCCCAAGCTAAGTGGAGAGTGATACACAAAATCAGCTGAATATAGAAGGTGATGAGGAGATTGTAAAGGACAATCCCATTGACCAAGATCCTCTAGCAGACAATAAATTGGCTAGATATAGAGAGATGAGACCCATAAGGAACCCTGAAGATGTCCGACTATACCATAGCTTATGCTAATTACCAAGAACTAGAGGATAGGAAATTAAACACTTGTCAGAAAGCTGTGAGGAGTGACAAAGGTGAGGAATTGCTAGGTGCTATAAGAGAAGAAATGAGTTCTCTTAGTAAGAATCAAACTTGGGATCTAGTTCCAAAACCAAGGATAAATTCATAGTAGGTTGCAAATGGGTCTATAAAGTTGAGGGAACTAGTGATAGTGAGTCCGTGGGATATAAGGCTAGATTAGTAGTCAAGTGATACACACAGAAAGTGTCATGCTTACTTATGTTGCTTATTATGACTAGGAACTTGAACAATTTGATGTCAAATTTATTTTTTTTTATTTTTTTTACATTGAAACATTGATGAAAAGATTTTTATGAGTCAGCCTAAAGGTTTTGAAAGTAAAACTAAACCTGACTATGTATGTTTTTTTAAAAAAAAATATCTTTATAGGCTAAAACAGTCGCCACGTCAATAGTATAAAATTTTTTATTCTTATGTGCTTTCCATTGGTTTCAAGAGGAGTGAGTTTGAACATTAATTGTATTATCGCACCACAGCACTAACAAAGAGTGTGTCTATTTGTTGCTTTATGTGGACGACGTGTTATTAATTAGACCTAACATGAAAGTAGGAAACAACATTAAAATGAAATTAAGCAAGGAATTTGATGTGAAAAACTAGGAAATTCTAGACAAATCCTTTGTATGGAGATTAATCGATATAGGACTAATTCTTACTTACATGTGCGTCAAACTATTTATGTGCTTAAAATTTTGAAGAAATTTGGCATGATTGACTGTAAACCTATTTCTACGCCTCTTGGAAACCATTTTGTCTTATCTAAGACCAATCGCCTGCTAATAAAGAATAAAAGAATTTTATGAGTGATGTGCCTTACTCTAACATGATAGGATCTATTATGTATCTTATGGTCTTTACTAGACCTGACTTGGCTTATACTGTGTGAATGTTAAGTAGGTACATGTCTAATCCCGGTCCCAAACATTGGGAAGCTTTGAAGTGGTTGCTTAGGTATTTGAAGAGTATTTTTGGCTTATACTGTGTGAATGTTAAGCAGGTTTTTGAAGAGTACTTTTGATTAATTTATAAGTTTGATTGTGATGGTGTGAATCAATTTTGGAGAACCACAAAGATCCCACCAGTGCATCCAACATATCCTCAAGTCGTAGAATAGGAAATCTGTACATGACCGTAATTTTGTTGATGGCGCGACTATCAAGACACATGCACCATGAGCCATCCTTCTTAGGGATGAGCAAAACAGGAACTGCACTAGGGCTAAGACTAGGGCAAATAAAATCTTTGATGAGTAAAGCATCAATTTGCTTATTGAGTTCAGCTTGCTCAGTCGGGTTCATTCTATAATGGGGGCATTTGGCAACTGGGAACTAGGAACAAGATCGATAGCATGTTGAATATCCCGCATAGGAGGAAGCACATCAGGGAGATCGACATGCATAATATCACTAAACTCATTGAGTAATGGAGTTACTCCGGGTGGGAAATCGATTTAAGAATCACAAATGGGTTGTGAACAAGTTTTAGCAACCAAAGCAAACATAAGCCCTGACGTCTTAACTTTCACGCTCAAAATCCTTAAGAGATAGTAGTTGAATACGTACATCCGGAACACCCTTGGGTGTGGAGATAGGTATTGTTTTCTTTTGGGTGTCTGAGGGTTTGGCTGGAAAGAGGCAAATAGTTTTGCCATTGTGGAGAAATTCATACGTGTTGTCACGCCTGAAATGCTTGACATCATGATCATAAAGCCAAGGGTAACCCAAAAAGACATGAGCAACATCCATGGGTAAGACATCACAGTAAATGTCTTCCAAATTAAAGGACCCAAAGTAAGGGGCACTAGGCAGCGGTGAGTGACGGGTAATAAGGTTCGATCAACCCACACTACTTTAAAAGGATGAGGTGTGGTTCGATTCTGAAGTTGAACTTGGCTACAGTGGACTTGGATATGACATTCGTAGTGCTATCCCCATCAATAACTAACTTGCATGAACGAGAATTGCAAGGGATGAATGTATGAAAAATTGAAGTTCGTTTCCACTAGTTAGAATCAATAGGGGTAGAAAGGATACATCTCATAATAGAGAAAACGGCCGCCTCTTCCTCATAACACTCAAATTGGTCGAGATCTTCATCAAAATGGTTAATAGGGTTGACTGTGAAACACTCATTCTCTAGGGTCGAAAGGAGGGATTATTGTGTAAGGGTGAGGACACGATTGGGACATTGAGAAGCTATATGACCTTGAGCATGATAGCTATGACATACAATTTGAGATGTAGGTCCTAGAGAGGTGGTAGAAAAACCAGGTAGACCCTTAGAGATTTCACAAAGAATGGGAGTGGAGGACGATCCAACAGTCGAGCGAGTCTAGGTCGACGTAGGGCCACTAGTAGGAGTGCCAGCCAAATGGGGTCGAAAGAGGCAAGGGTCAGGTAAGGCAGGAGGGCCACGACGCGAATAGGAAGAACGAGAATAACGTTTGTGTTCGAGGGCCTTGTGAAAAGCATCTTCCAACGAGTCAGGATTGAGTACAAGCACTTGATGTTTGAGGTTGGGCCTCAGACCATTAAGAAACTGAGTGATAGTGACATCCTCAGGTTCAGCAAGGCCAGAGCGATACAGTAACTCGTCAAAACGGGATCTGTAGTCCAACATAGTCGATGAGTTTTGCCTATGATTAAGAAGACGTTCTGAGAGTTGAGAACGATGACAAGACAGAACGTACTTCTCAGTAAGTTTTAATTTCATCTTGTGCTATAATGTATTGGGCTGACCTAAATGGTCTAAGGATCGTGCCACCGTCTGCCAATAGCGTTTAGCATATTTGACAAGTTTCATTTTGGCAAAATGAACATGCTGGTAATTAGGCATTTGGTACCAATCGAAGTATTCTTCGATGGTATTGAGCCAGTCAAGAAAGGCTTTAGGGTTAAGGCGACCATCAAACTCAGGAGCGTCTACCTTAACTTTCCTATGACATCATCAATTTTGTCTTGATGGTGGTCATAATGTAGAGCTTGAGGATCTGGACGAAGTGCATGAATGACAACTGGGTCACGAAGGTCCGGATATGGGGGATATTGTCTAGGACTAAGATTGGGTGGAATATGCCATCGTGAGTGCGGAAGAGTGATTCGTGGACATTTTGACCGACGATGGAGGAATCAGATAAATTATCCATATGACGTTTACTTGGGTTTTGAGAGGATTGCCTGATTTGATCAGTAAGGTGTTGGAGAAGGGTTTTGAGCTCAGCGAGATCTGATTTCAATAATGACATATCAGATGAGAGATTTGTGACTTGTTGTGACAGGGCATCATGAGATTGGTTAAGGTCTTTAAGATTCATTGTGCTAAGTCTAGTTTAGAACTATGATATGAGGTGACATCAGGGACAAATGTTAAGAACATAGTCTAGTACGCTTTTTTATGTATTATTAATCTTTTTGTATTTTTTTATTTTTAATAAAAAACTAGAGCTAAAACAAAATCAACTTAAGTAAAACTGATGCATGTAAATATAAGTTCAGTATCAAAAAGCAGAAATAAACCCTTGCCAACGACACAAGAGCCGCTTGATTGAGGCGTCTTGATAAGTGCATTTTTACATAATTATTTTACTGTCAAAACATGAATGACTAGGAACTTGAACAATTTGATGTAATTTTTTTTTTTTTTTTTTTACATTGAAACATTGATGAAAAGATTTTTATGAGTCAGTCTAAAGGTTTTGAAAGTAAAACTAAACCTGACTATGTGTGTTTTTTTAAAAAAATATCTTTATAGGCTAAAACAGTCGCCACGTCAATAGTATAAAATTTTTCATTCTTATGTGCTTTCCATTGGTTTCAAGAGGAGTGAGTTTGAACATTAACTGTATTATCGCACCACAGCACTAACAAAGAGTGTGTCTATTTGTTTCTTTATGTGGACGACATGTTATTAATTAGACCTAAGATGAAAGTAGGAAACAACATTAAAATGAAATTAAGCAAGGAATTTGATGTGAAAGACTAGGAAATGCTAGACAAATCATTTGTATAGAGATTAATCGATATAGGACTAATTCTTACTTACATGTGCATCAAACTATTTATTTGCTTAAAATTTTGAAGAAATTTGGCATGATTGACTGTAAACCTATTTTTACCCTCTTGAAAACCATTTTGTCTTATCTAAGACCAATCGCCTGCTAATAAAGAAGAAAAGAATTTTATGAGTAATGTGCCTTACTCTAACATGATAGGATCTATTATGTATCTTATGATCTTTACTAGACCTGACTTGGCTTATACTGTGTGAATGTTAAGTAGGTACATGTCTAATCCCGGTCCCAAACATTGGGAAGCTTTGAAGTGGTTGCTTAGGTATTTGAAGAGTATTTTTGTCTTATATTGTGTGAATGTTAAGTAGGTTTTTGAAGAGTACTTTTGATTAATTTATAAGTTTGATTATGATGTTGTGAAACTTAAGGGTTCCCTGAATGCTGGCTATAGTGGTGATGTGAACAATAGGAAGTCTACTTCCTCTTGTGTGTTTACGTTATGTGGCTCTTGTGTGAGTTGGAAGTCTCAACTACAACATATTGTTGCATTATCTACTACTGAATCTAAGTATATAGTTGCCACTAAAGCTATTAAAGAAGCTTTATGGTTTAGAGGTTGACTTGATGAACTGGGTACTTTAAGTAACAATGTGATTGTAATACTCTGATAGCCAATTTTCTATTCATTTATACAAGAATCCTATATTCATGAATGCACTAAACATATAGATGTTAGGCTACAATATTTAAAGAGTCCTAAAATTACACTAGTAGCCCAAAAATCAAAGATGGACCTAGAATCACCTACGGGCCCGACCCAATTACTAACCTAGTATTATAACTATATATACTAGGTTGTCTTGGCTTTGGAGTTAAGAGAGTATTATTATGCTTGGCAACCTCATTTCCTTCGTGTGACTCTCAACTGCCCCATTTCTTTGTGAGAACTTTCAGCTTCTCTCTTCCTTGCTCTATGCTTCTGATTGCTTCTCAACTCTTTTGTGAGACCACTTGTTCGCCGCCTATTGCCTGTGATACTATCGGCGTTGAGGCAATCTTCTCCACCATGTTTCGACCATCTTCGACCTTGGTTTTACACCCCTATTTGTAGTCAATTTTCTTAGTTGTTTGTTCGTGATTGTAGGTGATCTCTTCGTAGTCTATTGGTGATTCTGTTGGTCCAATTTATGTGGTGTTACTATGTGATTTTGGGTTCTTAAATTGAGCACCGAAACATCTACTTTATTGTGCCAATTCATTTAATCTTGATAGGGAAGTATTGCTTTCGTTATAGTTATATTAATTTCATTATGCCCATTGATTAGATCTAACTTCTTGTGTTTGTATTGATTAATAGGTGTTGATCTTTTCTCTACACTAGTGACAAAGAAAAGCCAATGAACAAAATGTTGTGTGTAGTATGTGTTGGGTCACAAAAGGGAGCAAATTATGTAGTGCACAACTAGGTCAACTCAATTAATATGGATTGTATTAGAATAGATCGCATAGCAATAGAGTCGAGCATGTTTAACCTCCAATTGATGTATCTAGTATATCTTTGCAACTACGTATTTTTGGAGACGGGTTATTTAATTCAATCTTCATTACTCGGCTTTATTAAAGCCAATGTGTAACTCTGATCCGTTTAACATCATAGCCCCAAAGGTTTGTTTGGAACCAAATTTCCCAACAAACCTACGAAGAACAAAAAATGTGCTTAGTAATTGTCAAACTAAGTTCAAAACAAATTAGAACTTTACGTACCTATACCAATATTTAGGTGTAAGACAGCTATTAAACTTCACCGAAGTGAGAACTTTCGTTTCCATATCTGCAGGATTATAGTTTGAATGTACTTTCTCAATTTGATATGCAATGTTTCTAATAAAATACAACTTAAAATCTATATATTTAGTTCGTTCATGAAAAATAGGGTTTTATATAAATGAAAAGCAAATTGGAAATCAAGATATACAGTCACATTGTCGTTTAACGCACCAAGTTCACTAAGTAGACCTTTAAACCAAAAAGCTTCTTTAAAGGCTTCGGTGATAGCTATATATTTTCAGTGGTTGAAAGATCAACATTGTGTTGAAGATGAGATTTTCAACCAAAGAATGTTACTCATATATGTCATTTTTTCTTCATTGGAAGTTAATGTTCTTTAGAGAAAATAAAATAATTTCCAAGAGGCACATAAGCAAGTTTACAATTAATCATATCAAACTTCTTTTACACCTTAAACACATAAGAGTTTGCTGTACAAATAAGCAAGAATTAGACGTATCTCTATTAATTCCCATGCCAAGTATTCTTTTAACATGCCCAAGGTATTTCATATCAAATGTTTTCGTAGTTCACTTTTAATCTTGTTTACCAATTTCATGTCAGAACCAATCAATAATATATCATCCATATAAAGTAATAAATACACACAATCATTTGTTTCGTGGTGTTGGTAATACAAACAATGACCAAACTCAATCATCTTGAAACCAATAGTAAGAACGTATGAATCAAGCTTTTTGTACCACTGTCTAGGAAATTATTTTAAACCATATAGATAATTTTTTTAAAAACACACATGATCAAGTTCACTTTTTTCTTCAAAACCTTTAAGTTGATACATAATTTTTTTCTCACCGAGATCACAATGCAGAAAAATATTTTTCACGTCGAGTTGTTCAAGTTCATAGTCATAATGAGCAACAAAAGCAAGCATGATACTAATAATGGTATACTTAACAACGGGTGAGAAAAACTCATTAAAACCTAGCCCTTCATTCTGTGTATATCTCTTGGTTACGATCCTAACCTTATATCTCATAGGCTCACTTGTAATGGTTCTCTCATTCACCTTGCAAACTCACTTACATCTTACAATGGATTTATCCTTAGGTTTAGGCACTAATTCCCATGTTTAATTCTTATCAAGAGAACTTATCTTGTCTCTCATGGCACTAATCCATTCCTTCAATTTTCACTCTTCATAGCCTTATTATATGTATTTAATTCCTAATAACTAGCATAGGATATGGTGTAGTAAGATATCCTTTAGGGATCCCTATGTGATCTTCTCTCTCTGTCTTTAGCTAATCGGTAGTCAAGTAGAGGTTTATGGTCAAAAGGATGTTCCTCAAACAAATCCTCTTATCTTCCTAATTATATGTCTTGCTGATTTTGTTTTAGATCCACCTCATCGAGGTGATGCGGGTGGGAAAGCTTACTCTCTCTACCTCAACTAGAAATTCTTCATTAATAATCTCTTGTTGCTTTCATTTTCTAGGCAATGTATCTCTGACCCATTAACAGTTTCACCCAAAAAATTTAGGCATTCAAGAAATTAACATCATACATATAACTTTATCAAGTAAAGTACAATTCATCATTTAAGCAGCCCTATTCTACTGGGGAGTGTAAAGCAAAGTCTTATTTCTAGTGATACCACAATCTTATACAAATTATCAAAATCAGAATTGCAAAATTTGTAACCATTATCAGTTCTCAAAACCTTTGGATTGATATAAATATTTGGATCTTTTCACCATCCCCATACACCATTTGAAATTTTTTTGCAATAAATTCCACCAGTACAAATACTTTTCTACATGAAAAGGAAACTTCATTTATCCTAAGCATACAAAGTGTTCCTATTGGGTATTTTAATACCAAATAAACATGGGGAGATGATAATTAATCAAGTCAAAATAATATTCATATGCTTCGTTAGAAGCCTATTATTGAATACATTAATGTTATCGGCACAAGACCACAATTGGTAGCCTTAGAAATAGAGACGAGCCAAGAATCTTAGTATGAACAATTAGAGGTGTTAATAGGCTCGACCCATTGTTCTTAACCCATTTATGTTGACATACATTGTCCCTATATAAATTGAGTCTTATTCTTTACGTGAGATAATTACAAACACACTTTTATATCATTGTCCATATTTTGAGAGAAAAGTGGCTGCTCCTTTCACTTGGTTCTTCAACCTGTGACTATACCTCTTTGGTCCATTTGTATGAGCGCTACATTTTCCTAGCCAGCGTTGGTCCCCAACTTTGCTATTCCTGATAACCCCATATGTGTGACGTTCACTATTTTCTGCCATTTTCCACAAATTCTTCATATCCATCCTTTATACAGTTGTTTTAGGCAATTTCTAGGTAGGTTAGAGTGAGGATCTTGGCTTAATCTTATCTGGAGTTGCCTTGTGATTTTGTGTCCTAAATCCGAGCCCCGTAACATCCATCGTGGCTTAACATGGAAGTGTTTGTCTTACAAATTTATAGTGTTTATATTCATCTCTATTTAATTAATTTTGTCTGGCTTATATTGTTTGGTTTATCAATTGAAAGTGCTCTTATCACTACAAATTGGTATTAGAGCATTGGAATTCTCTTGTGACTTGAAATTGAGGCTCGACTGGATCATGTGAGTTTTGAAATTAAATCTATAACGTTGTCATGATTTGGAAGTGTGTCCCTGTAATTTGTATCTGCCAATTTTTGCAATAAGGACTTGAATCCTAAAATTAAATTTGCATATCTCACTTGTACGGACTGTAGATTGGTCTTCTCTCTTGAATCCTAAAATTAAATTTGCATCTCTCACTTGTACGGATTGTAGATTGGTCTTCTCTGATAAACTGGCTTAAATTTCTACAATAGCAGGTCATTGCCTGTTGCTAGAAATTAGGATTATTTGCAGATTATTTGTAATAATATCGTGTTTTAGCTATTTTGACTATTGCATCATTCCATACTTGTTGATGCGTTGATTATTGGTTCGAATTGTTACCTAGACCTTACTCGCTCGACAATTTCCTTGATGCTGAGATCACGAATCTCACTAAACCCTGAGAATCTGGACAGATGTATATTTGTAACCTTTAGGACATATTTTGTGTGATTATTCCTTTGAAGGTTCTTATGTGCTATGTGTCTTATTTAGTAAGATGTCTATGCATCACTTTGACTTAGGTGCCTTTAATAGTAAGGGTGACTTTTTTCTGGCAACAAAAGATAAAATAAATTTTAGTATAACAAAAGGTGTCAAAAGCTATTGATAAATCATTTTCTACTACTGTTATTGATGATTAGAAAAAAATATGATGAACTTGTATATACCTCTATTATCTTGATTTATCTAGATTTATTTTACGAAAAGTTGGTAAACATGAGTTAACTTAAAAACTTTGAAAAAATTTGGAAAAACTTTACTTGACACAATCCATGCCTAATAAACTTTTATTGCTTGAATGTTTCTTCACTTTCAAAATTGATCCCTCAAAAGAATTGGATTGTAATCTTGATGTTTTCAGTAAACTTGTACAAAATATTAAAAATTGTGGTGAAATGGTACTATTATCCTTTTGAATGTTATTTCTGATGTGCCTAAGTCAAGAATGTAATCGAATATGGAAGGAAGACCATTATATCCAATATTGTCATTGATTCATTGAATAGTAAGGACAAGGAAATAAAACCTGAAAAACTCATAAAAAATTAGGAGAGATTCCTCAAATGAAGGATAGATCTCATTTTAGGGATAGTGGCAAAAAGAAGCATAGAGATAGATCTAAATCACAGGAGAAAGCAAAGGGGAGGAAAGTTATGGTTGTGGTAAACTATGACATTTCATAAGTGAATATCATAAAGAGAAAAATAAGTTGAGAGATTAGAGAGGTGGTGAAGCTAACAATATGAATGTAGTAATCCCTGGAAATGAGTCTCGTGAGGTATACATGCTCTTAAAGTTGGAAATAGCCAAAATTAACATGTCTATAAACTTCTATATATATGAGTTAAATATTAACTCTGGTGCTTCTTATCATGATACATTTAATAAATTGTGGTTTGATCATTTGCATGAGTCTGATTATGGACACGTGTTGCATGGGGTGAAATGCATATAAGATCATTGGTGTATGTAGTGTAACTGTCAGATTTGACAAAAGCTTTGTGTATACATTAAAAGAAGTTAGGTACATTTGCACATAAGTAGGGATCTAGTTTCTATGTAAAAATTAGAGCGTATAGGTTTCACTAGTGCATTCAATGATGGAGTGATAAAAATGTTTAAGGAAAGCTACTAGGAGGAATGGCATATACATCACACATCTTGAAATAATGGGTTGTTTAAATTCCACTATCAATGGTACTAATCACACATAAAAATGGCACAGTAGGTTAGCTCACGTTAGTCTTAAAGGACTTAAGCTCCTTAACGATAAGGGTGTGTTTTAGTAAGATTAGGTGTCGATGTGTCATTTTGCTATCATTGTGTGCTTGGTAAATTTCGTAAGATGTCTTTTACACTTAGTAAACACAAGACATCTAGAGCGTTAGAATACATTTATACTGATTTGTGACGTCTGGGAAGCAATCCCACTTTTTGTGGTAAAAAATATTTTCTATTTATAATTAATGATTTCTCCAAACATGTATGGGTTTATTTATTGAATGATATCTGAAACTTTTTCCAACTTTAAAAATTGGAAAGTTGAGGTGGAGAACTAGACAAGTAAAAAGGTGAAATATTTGAGAACTGATAATGATCTTGAATTCTGTAATGTTGACTATAGTGATTTATGTAATGAATCTAACATAACTAGACATGGGATTGTGCCTTACATTCGTCGGCAAAACGGGATTGTTAAAAGGTTGAATCGTACTTTGCTTCATAAAGTTAGATGTATGATGTTAAGTTCTGGTACGTCTAAATCTTTTTGGGGTAAAGTTGTTGTTAGACTACATGCTATTTGATTAATATGACTACATCCACTGCGTTAAATGGTGATTCACCATATGAGGAATGATACAGTAAATATGCTGATTATTCTATGCTTAAAACCTTTGGTTGTGCTGCTTTCTCTCATCGGAGTGAGAGAAAATTAAAACCTAGAGAGAAGAAATATGTCTTTTTAGGATACCCTAAGAGAGTTAAGGGATATAAGTTATAGGATAGAAGCCAAAAAGATTTGAGAATAATCGTAAGTCGTGACATCACATTTAATGAATCTGAAATGGATTTCATAGAAAGTGAATAGCATCAAGAAACTATTAAGGAAGAGTCATCGATTGAGGTGGAGAGAGTGAGTTTCCACTTTTCCACTACCTTGAGTGAGATGGAAAGTAATAAACAACAAGTAAAATGAAATTATGATATTATAGGAGACAATCCTATCGGTCAAAACCCCGAGGGTTTTGATTACTAATCAGCTAGAGATAGAGAGAAGAGACCACATAGGGAACCCCAAATCTTATCTGATTATACCATAGCCTACACTAGTTATCAAGAACTAGTTGATAAGGAGCTAAACACTTATGGGGAAACTACGAGGAGTTAAAATGTAGAGAACGATAGAGTGTCATGAGAGAAGAGATTAACTCTCTTACTAAGAATTAAACTTGGAATTTAATTCCCAGATGCAAGGATAAATCTATAGTATGATGCAAATGAGTTTATAAGATTAAAGATGGAACTACTAAGAATGAGCCCATGAGATATAAGACTAGGTTAGTAGCCAAAGGATACAGACAAAAATGAAGGGATAGATTATAATGATCTTTTCTCCCATTGTTAAGTATCTAACTATTAGAGTCATGCTTGCTTTTGTTGTTAACTATGATTGGAATGTGAACAATTTGACGTTAGAACTGCTTTCTTACATGGTGACATTGATAAAAAGATTTTTATAATTCAATCTAAAGGTTTTGAAAGTAAAGGCAAACTTGATCATGTGTATTTTTTTGAAGAAATCTCTTTATGCAATAAAATAGTCCCCACGTCAGTGGTATAAAACGTTGATTCTTATGTGTTTTCCATCAGTTTCAAAAGGAATGATTTGACCATTACTTGTACTAGCAGTACCACAACACTAATAAAGATTATGTATATTTGTCACTTCATGTAGGTGACATGTTATTAATTAGACCTAACATGGAAGTGATAAACAAGATTAAGAGTGAATTAAGTAAATAATTTAACATGAAAGACCTAGGACATGGTAGGAGAATCTTTAGTGTGGATATTAACATGAATGTGTCTAATTCTTGCTTATTTGATCATCAAATTCCTTATGTACTTAAAAAATTTTAAAAAAATTAGCATGATTGTTTGCAAACCTACTTATGTGCCTTTTGGAAACCATTTTATTTTGTTGAGAAACAATCACCTACTAAGGATTAGGAAAAAGAATTTATGAGTAAAGTTCCTTACTCAAATGTCAATAGTTATGTTATGTACCTTATGGTCTGAACTAGGCCTAACTTGGCTTTTACTCTTAGTTTGTTAAATAGGTACATGTCTGATTCTGGTCCTAAAACATTGAGCAGCACTAAAGTGGTTGCTTAAGCACTTGAAGGGTACTTTTGATGAGAGGTTAGTTTATAAGTCTATTGCTGAAGGTGTAAAACTTCAAGGTTTTACGGATGCTAACTATAATGGAGATAGAGATAATAGGAAGTCGACATCTTCTTATGTATGTACTTGTGTAACTCTTCTATGAGTTGAAAGTTACAACTCAAAAATATTGTTGCTCTATCCACTATTGTTCCCGAGTTTATTGTTGCCACCGAAGGTATTAAAGAAGCTTTGTGATTTAGGAGTTTACTTAATGAACTGGGTATTTTAAGTGATAATGTAAGTTTCAGGCAATTGCCCTTGCGTAACTTGCAAACATGATTTGGATTGGACATATCCTTAAATCCTAAAGGTTGAACCATATATAGATTCTCAATCAACTCACCATGTGAAAAGCATTATTAACAATAGTCAGAATAGACCGAATAGTTGCAGGTTTCACAACAAGACAAAATGTTTCCATGTAATCCAATTCAAGTCGTTGATTGTACCCCTTGGCAACAATTCATGCTTTTAAATCGATCAATTGATCCATCTGCCTTTCTCTTAAATCGGAAAGCCCATTCGCAACCCATTGGATTGCAATTCTTAGGAGGTGGAAATAACTCCCATGTGCTATGTCTCATGAGGACAGTAAGTTTGTTGGACATAGCATTGCTCTAGTTAGGATTACAAAGTGCTTGACTCACACAACTTGGTTCCATGGTGGGTTGAATTGGGTATTCTGTGACTGAATAAAAATGGTTGGGTTTATAGATGTTATTCATGGCTCTGGTGGTCATTGGTTGGGTGATGTTGATCGTAATACGTGAAACCAATAAGAAGAAAAAGGGAGAAAATAAGAGAGAAATGGGAGAAAGATTGTATTATATTCAATAATCAAGTGTCTTTATTACAATCAACGGACCTCTTTATATAGGCCAAAAACAAGACTAATAAGGAAATTACGACTACTAAGGAAAATTATGATCTTCCTTTTACAAAATCAATTTACCAAAAAAAATGAGTGAAATTCAATAATGGAAAATTCTATTGTAATTGATGTTAAGTTTGATCCTTTACCGTTATATGCTTGAAGTATATGAATATTTTTTTGATCTGATTTTAATAGATTAATTTGGTAATATGTTGTGAAAGAAATCTAGGTTTGGAATTACCGTGGAATTGAATAGGGTTTGAATGATATATCATCCAATTAAAGTGTTGGGACAAAAACCTTTAATTGAGTATATTCATGCATAATTGACATTGATTGACCCAATCTAATCGAGAGAATTCCAATGCTTCACTACTTTATATATTGATTGAAATGTCATCAATTTTACACATTGATATTAAAACGTTGTTCGAATTAAAAACTCATTCACAAATCACGAAAACCTTAGTTTTTGATCATTTGAATAATTTTTCATCTTCCTGTGGATACGATTCCCCAAAGCTACACTACAACTACCGCGTTATTCTTTTGGCGTAATCAAATTTTGACGCCGTTGTCGGGGAGACTGTACAAAAGTTAAGAAATTCAATCATAAAAGGGTGAGTTCCTTTTCTAATTTTTTTTTACTTCAGTTAATTAATTTCTTTATTATTTTCGATTTTTATTTTTGTTTACTTGTTTCATGAGTAGGTATCAAGACGAGCGAGGAAGAGCAGCTAACATACCGGATATAAAGTTTGAATATCTTTTGAACCTGCTTTTGATTCTGCATCTATTAAAACTGACACCACATCACATAACACAATGTCTGACAGTGAGCATGATGCACCGTATAGAACCTTACATGATTACCATGCATCCCCAGCGTACATCTACATCTTCCTATATTATGTTTCCACCCAATATGCCACGTGTAGATTTTAAACCTGGAATGATTCAACTTCTTCCTAATTTTCATGGACTTGAAAAGACCCGTATGTGCATGTTAGGAAATTCGAGGAGGTTGTAGCAACCTTCCACAATCAACATGGTACAATGGATGTAATTAGGCTTAAATTCTTCCCATTTTCTCTTAAAGAAAGGGTAAAAAGCTGGTTTTATTCATTGAGACCACGTTCGATTGGAACTTAGGCTAAGATGACCCAAGCATTCTTTGGCAAATACTTTTCCCACCACAAAACTATTGCGTTGAAGAAGCAAATCTCTTCTTTTATCCAAAAGGTGAGTGAAACTTTATATCAAGCGTGGGAAAGGTATAAAGAACTCCAAGCTCTCTGTCCCCACCATGGTTATGAGAGTTGGCGTATCGTGAGCTATTTCTATGAAGGGTTAACACCTAGAGAGCGTCAGTTTGTTGAAATGATGTGTAATGGCAATTTCCTACAAAAAGATCCAGATGAGACTATAGGATACTTAGATGACTTAGATGAAAAAGCCCACACCTGGACTAGCCCTAGCGCCACTGATAACACCAACAGGTCACGGGCCGTAGGAAATCCTTCTAGTGCAGGCATCTATCATCTTAGGGAAGAGGATAATCTTAGAGCTAAAGTAGAGGTCCTGACTAGAGAAATTGAAAACCTAATCACAAAGAGTTCAAAGCTTATATCCAATGTTGCTCGTGTTGAGTCTTCTGGACCTTGTGGTATGTGTGGTGGAATTGATCATCTGGTACAAGAGTGTTATGCTCTAGCTGAGATGAGAGGGGTTTATGAGGAACACAATAATGCTTTAAGAATGTACAAAAATCTTTATACCCCATTTTCTGAGACCTACAATCAGGGGTGGCGGAATCATCCTAATTTTAGTTAGAAATCTGATAACCAACAACCTACTCAGCCACCTAGAGCTTTCAATACACCATCATACCAACCATCAACTTTTAGGAACTCCTTAAAGGATACCTTACATGCTTTTATGGAGGCTCAAGGGAAAATTAATCAGAAGTTTGAAACCGTGATTAATCAAGTTGTTGAGGAGAGTAAAGAAATGAAAAGCCATATAACTAAATTGACTAATACTTTAGCAATAAAGGAACGTGGGAAATTTCCAGCTCAACCTCAACCTAACCCTAGGGGACAACATATGGCTCAAATTTCAGGTGTAGAAGAGAACAACCTTAAGGAGATAAATGCTATCACCACTCGATTTGGGAAGGTTGAAGAACCAATCATTAAGCCTAGGGAAGCGGAAGAAAATGAGAAAACCTCTAGTAATTCTGAAGAGAGTGAGCCTAGTAATAAGGTGGTGCAAAACCTAGCTAAAGCACCATTTACTCAAGCTCTCAAGCCTACTATGAAAGTTAATAGCCAACATGATGGGATCCTAGAGAACCTTAGGTAGGTAAAAATCAACCTACCTCTCTTGCATGTGATTTCTCGAATTCCTACATATGCTAAAGTCTTTAAAGACTTGTGCACTGTGAAAAAGAAGCATCATGTCAAGAAAACTGTCTTCTTGACTGAGCAAGTGAGTGCAGTGATTGAACAAAGAGTTTCACCAAAATATAAGGATCCTGGTTGTCCTACAATTTCTTGCATCATTGGGAGTTGTGAGTTTGCACAAGCCCTTCTTGACTTAGGAGCTAGTGTTAACCTCATGCCTTATACCATTTATCTACTGCTAGGCCTGGGTGAGATAAAACATACATCCATAGTTTTACAATTGGCTGATCGTTCAACTATAAGACCTAGAGGGGTAGTTGAGGATGTTTCCGTGCAAATAGATAAATTTTATTATCATATTGACTTCCTAATTCTAGATTTGAAAGTTGATGTGAATGTGAACTCCAAAATACCTATGATTCTTGGTAGACCCTTTCTTCATACTGCTAATGCTCTTATAAATTGTAGGAATAGCCTAATGAAGTTATCTTTTGGAAATATAACTCTAGAAATCAATATTTTTCACATCACTAACTAGCCTATGGAAGATGATGAGTGTCATCAAACGTACGTGGCTGATGTACTCATTCAGGAGGATGCACCGGCAACCATTGATTTCAACCCCTTAAACTCATTTCTTATAAATTCTAAATTCCTGCACATTGCCATAATGAAGAATATGCTAATATTTGTGCTGTTTTTGCTAAATCTCAGGATTATGGGATATCACCATGGCAACCAAAGTTTGAAGAACTACCAACAAGAACTGGAGGGCAGCAACCATCAAGTATTGAGAGTCCAAAACCAAAACTGAAACATGCGTTCCTTGGACTAGGTGACACTTTTCGTGTAATTTTTTCTTCAGAATTAAATGCTTCTGAAGTTAAACAACTTTTGAACATTCTGAATGAACATAAATCTGCACTAGGATGGACTATAGCTGATATCAAGGGTATAAGCCCTCTAATTTGCTCACATAAAATTCATCTAGAGGAGGGGACTAATCATAAAAGAGACCCACATCGTAGGTTAAACCCCACCATGAAAGAAGTTGTTAAAAATGAGGTGCTTAAACTATTAGATGCTGATATTATTTACCCCATTGCAGATAGTGGGTTAGTCCAACGCAGGTGGTTCCTAAAAAATCTGGTGTCACGGTAGTTAAAAATGAACTTGGTGAAATGGTCCCTAAAAAGACTGTGATTGGATGGCGCAT
>CAIGRB010098951.1:0-17764 GCA_903798255.1 Fraxinus quadrangulata
TAATTTTGTATTCATTTGAATAATTTCTCCATTACTTCTTTTCAATTTACACAACGCCGCGGCACGCATGCACCACATTTCGTCATGTTTGTGGATGAGACTCCTTCAAGATAGAAAAATAAAATTGACACGTTACTTAAAAAGCCTTTAAATAATTTTTTTTTACCTTATATTTCTGATGAATTATTTGTGTTTTTTCAGAAATATAGGAAATCTAGTAAAGATTCATAGAGTATTAAACAGTTAATGATTATCTGTAAAAGTGGATGCAAAAGTTGCATAATTCATCATTTATTATAGGGATGTGCCGTTAAAACTGCTACAATTAATTTAGTGAATCATTGTTATTACTTATTAAACAATATTTTGTATGGAATAAAAATTGATTTATGTATTCAAATTATGATTATATTTTGTTTGTTAGTTTGGACTTTTGTGATCTTGATGGTTGATAAATTGAACTTACTAAATGTTTAATATTTATTTTTTTATTTAAGTATATATTATTAACTTAAAAGTTTTAAAAATAAAACTAGATATCGATTCGGTTCGGTTTGATTTAGTTCCATATCGTAAAAAAAAAAATTATTTGGTTTCATTATTAAAAAAAAAAAACCTATTGGTTTATGATTTTGTTCGATTTTCTTGGAACCAAAACATAATGGAACCATGTCCATCCTAAGAATTGGATACAATTGATGTCTTCAAATATATCTCATACTTTTAGATTATATTTTTCAAAAAAAAAAGAATGAAAGTCCAAGTTAAATGAATCCCCTTCTGATGTCAATATTTTGAGAAAATAGAGTTTTTTAAAATTTTATTTTTTGGAGAAAAAATTAAAAAAAATTTTGGGTTTACGTACAAAATATTTTATTGTATAAATGTGTAACTGAAAATGAATATAAAAATTAAACTTATAATTAGGTTTGAAATACGTAAAGATCTTATATATAAATTTCTGAAAAGATAAAATGTGAGAATTCATATATTTCAATTAATAGATGAATTTTTAATTTAAAATCTACTTTAACTTTAAACTTATAATTATATTTTTTTTTGTCTATTTCAAAAAAGAAAAAGAAGTTTTGTTTCACTTTTCGATCCTGCAATGATCGATTCATTGAACTAGTGCTGCTAACCCGATGACTTTGGTTAGTTTATGATTGTGCTTTAAGAAATTCAAAACATACTCCAAAAATATTTAAAATTTTTATTTTTATTCAAGACAACTTAGAATGTAAATAAAATTTTTATTGATAAAGATTTGCAAATCACAATTGTCACTACAAGTATTTTCTCTTTTCCTTCAAGGAGATATTTGAAATATAGAGTTTTTTGAGTTTTTTACTTCTCCATACCCTTTCCAAGATTCTCATCCTCCCTTTTATAGGGAAGGATTAACATGTATTCTTCATTTTCTTGTCTTATCAGTTACAATATCGAGTTGAGAAAGTACATCATTGACATGTTTGGATTGATTACTGAGCTCGACCTCTGTTACGTAATTATAAGTTAACCTTACATGTGTTCTCTAGCAATTAATGAACTATTTAGGGAATGAAGGTAAGATATTTGATTGGTGGAATTGGTGAGCGCTGATATAAGATCTTTCAAATGTTACTTGTTGATTGATTATTTGTACAATGTGTAAGGAATCTTCAATTATTATGTCTTTCGAACCTCGGTAATAGCTAATACGAGCTGATCTCAAATATTCGAGTTTAAATTAACATGAGTTTAATGAATACAATAAACTGTACTTAACGACTTCGAAGGTCGAATGTCAACAAAACATATAGGTATCTTTGCATCATTGTCAATAATGCATTGGAAGAAAAAAACTGTTTAAATTTTAAATTGTCTAATTAAATAATGTCAAGTGACAAGCGTATACCAAAGTATAAATATAGTAATGTTCATAAATATAGATGACAAATAGATCAAATCACACCGTAATGTTTTTATCAATTATTGAAATGATGATAATTAAGAGTTGCCTCTATTTAGGGTATATACTAATTTTAGAATTTAAGAATTCATAGCTTGATTGATTGAACAACAATTAGCATCAAAATAATTTTTATATTATTTTGAGTTTCGTGTTCAATATTTATTATTTGATATTTTCCATTTTAGAATAGTACAGTCAAGCGTTGCTTCGTCAAACAAAATTAATGGTTTACTATATTTATTTTGGAAGAAGTATTGTGTCTTGGAACTGAATATCTTTATTTATAGATTTGTATGTGTCACTTTGAATGGTCGCATATTTGGCCAAATTAATTCCAATTATTAGATAATACAATTCCAAAATTGATAGTCTAGATCGCACCTTATCAAAAGATCACACCCATTTGAAGTAACTCTTTAATATGCATCATTTGAATTGAAGAGTTGCACCTATTGAAATTTTGTCCAATTCACACATTTTAATCTTTTTATATACTCTTAAATTCTAACAAAAAAGAGCACCGACATTTCGTGAAGTTAACATCCAAATGTGGCAATTTAAAACTCTCAATAAAACATTATTGTACTGAAAATTTTGAATATCAAACACAAAAAACAATTAACTTTTATTTAAAAAGTGTAAGTAACTAAAAATCATATTTAAATCTTTCTTCAATACGTGAGGTCATACTTGGACAAAATTTATCATTCGATCGAAACTTTGTGACGTGCGTAGGTTTTATAAATAATTAAGAGCAAGATACAAAAAGAGTACTCAATTATATCACCAAACGAGAGAAATTTTGTGATGGAGAACCATTGATAGACAAACAAACCCTGTGCCTAGTCATTTTCAAATCCTTTTTATAAATTGTTTTTTGGCCGTTTCACACCAACCAGAACTAAAAACATCGAAACATTGTGTGAGGTTTGATACAAATATACAAATTGAAAATTTTGTGTTGATCTTTTTTGGCTACCACGTTGTTGTCTATTTTTTTCTCTATTATATTCGATAAATATTCAATTATATTTTTATCCCTTTTTCATGATCTTCAAGAAACACAATATTATTCCATTGAATTTTTATTGAAGTTAAAAGAATAAAATTAAGAGCATGTTTGAGGTCCATTTTTTTTTCTTAAGAATGTATTTTGAAATAGTAGATTGATGAGAAATGTGTGGTTGAAAAATAAGAAAAAGTTTTGGGTTTACGTATAATATTATTTTGTTAAAGAATGCGTGGTTGAAAAGAAAAAAGAGAAAAATATATTTTGAAATTAATGAGGATCGAACAAGAACTATGTATTTCTGTCTGAGCATGAGCTAATATAGCGGTTGATACTTTTGGATGTACTAGCCAACGTTGAACGTACATTACACGTTATTTTGAAATGTTTTATAAAGGCCGTAAAAGTCTTATTTGAATATGTGTGATTTTTATTAATTTAAATTAATATTAGAAAATATATACGTGACAATAATTGTTAAATCATTTATTTAATTTTTAATTAAAGATGTATGTTAATTAGCATATATGAATGTGAATAATGAAATATATTTTTGAATGTGTAATTTTAATTAACTTATAATTACAATTAATAACATTGAAATGCAAAAATAAAAATGAATATTAATTAAATGAATTTAAATGTTAATTAATTGAGAATTAACAATAGAAATTCATATATTAATGAAAGCACACAAATGAAATAAATTTGTCAAATATACATGTACATTGATAGTAATTAAATAGTTAAATAAATTAAATATATATCGAAAAATAAAAAGTAAGGTATTATTGAAAATAATTGAATTATATTATGGTTAGAATTGTTCGAAAAATTATTCTCATTTGATATGATATTTAATATATTATAGATTCATAGAGATTAGGATAAAGTTCTAGACTATTCAAAATTTTATATACATAATAATTATGCTACAGCTCATTTAAGGAGTGATTTCAAAATTGACCAAGTTAAAAGAGAAAGTATATTCATTTTTAATAAAACACCAGTGTGATTCAAAAATAAAATAAAATAAAAATAACACAAGTAAGCAAGTCGTGGGTGACTAAGCCGGGTTTCATTTTAGTTGGTCTTCATTCTTCAACTTGTCTGCCCCTGTTTCCGCTTTATTTTTACAAAATAATAATAATAATAATAATTATTTTTAACCACACAATCTCTCGTAAAATAATTTTATACCCAAATTTATTATTTTTTTATTTTTTAATTATACAATCTTCAAAAAATAACTATTCCAAAACATGCTTTTCCTAAAAAATGAGGTCGAACAAGGACTTAATTTAATTTGTGAATTTCTATTTTTGTTTTCGTTTTAAGAATCACCAAAATAACGAGAAAGAATCCAAGAATTTTGTGTGTTAAACGGAATGTTACTATAGTATTTCTTGTTCTTTTACATGTTGAATTCCAAGTATAAAGAGCATCAAGAATTTTGTTAATTATACGTTATAATTGCAAATCATAATATATATCCCACAAAACACGTAAATCTTATTCAAAATTCTAAACGCTTAAATTAACAAGAAACAATCAAGGACTTTGAGATTCTAATGATCCAACCCGTAGGATATAATTATCTATTTGTTGCGACATTCGAAATGATGTTCTTAGCTACTTTCGAGAAATTGAATGAAATTTTGTATATAGCGATTGTGTAATTTTTTATCGCTAAATACCTTACTCATTTCTTTAGTTTTCTCTCGAAATGTTTTCCCCTCATTTTCATCCATTACTAATTTTATCGAGTCGGACACTGAGTTCTTCGTATACGTTCCATCGTCGTGGTTCTTTGGGATTTCCATCCCAACATGCTGTTCAGCAATGACCCTAGCATTCAAACCTTGGTCTACCAGAAAGGGCAAGGCAATTAAGGGAAGACCAAACGCGAGTCCCTCTATGAAAGAACTCCAACCACAGTGAGTCAAGAATGCACCCACCGAGTCATGACTCAATATCTTCAACTGAGGTGCCCAACTCTTCCACACCATACCCCGGCCCTTGATTCTCTCCTCGAACCCATCTGGTAAAACCACTGAGTAGGACTCGCCGGACCCAGATGGCTTCCTCAGTGCCCAGAAGAAAGGTGCACCTGATAACTCCAATCCAAGAGCTAACTCATTGAGTTGATCTTGACTCGGCGTCACCTCACTTCCTAATGCTACGTAAACAACCTCCCGTTTATTTTGATTATCCAGCCAAGTTTTGATTGAAACCCATGACTGAGTGTCATCTTCTTCTACTAGGGGTGGCATCAATCCTAGTGGAACCACTGGTCTATGGTAAAGCTCTTCGAGTAATTTTAACCATTCAGGTTCAAACTCGTTGCAGTGTCTTGGGATAATAACCTCAGAGCCTTCAATTACCTTACCAATTCGATAAGAATCTGAAAATCCTGAGTCGTTCTTCCGAGTTGCCCCGGCAATCCAGTTTGCTTCATATCGTCGATAAGCCACTTTAGTCTTAAATTTGACCCACTTTGGTGGGATCATGAAATCTTCAACTTTAGTCCTTTCATCTGTGTCGTTAATCAAGATCTCTAATGGTCCAAAGAAAGCTAAAATCCAGGCGTTGAAGATCAAGAAAAACGCACGAGAAATCCCAAGTCTTGCTGCAACTGGAGGCAACCAGTGTGGAGCAAAATCGTATATAATCCAGTCTGGAGGTGACTCTTCCAAGAAACGAGTCAACTCAGTTTCCATCCCATCATATGCTTTCTTCAAATGGTCCATATCCTCATTTCTGATATCCATGGTTGCCTCTGCAGACTCGGGGAGTCCTTCAACTTTAGGCAGTGGAATCTTAACTAGGGTTATGTTAGAAACTAAATGAGAAGGGATTTTTGGGAGACGATCTATATTTCTTGGAGTGGAAGCAAATGAGATTTTGTGACCCTTTTGAGCTATGAATTTGGAGAGCTCAAAGAATGGAATAATATGCCCAAAAGCCAGCCATGGAAACATCACTACTTTTAATTTGGAATTAGAAGCCATTTGTTGCGTGCAACCTTCTTCACAATCACAGGTCTTTTAGAATAGTAGATATTCTGATATTTGAGAATAGCAGTCAGGAATATATACAATTTCTTCCCAGGAATTGTAGGTGGGTTGCTTGAGTAGGTGGGAACTGGGAGGACAGCTAGTTTAACGAGCATTGATAATTAAAAAATATATATTTATTTATAACATTATTCAATTACCAATGAATTTTCTTCGGCACATGGATTCTGGACCAAGTTGCGCATTAATTTGATAATTTCTTTATAAAAAATGGTTCTCTCTCCAACAAGAAATGGGCCCTATATAATGCTAAGAATTTAAAATTACAATTCTACATCAAGAGCAATTAAATCAAACTCGATTTGTCAGGGTAGAATTGAACTTTACATGCATGTATGAAATGGCTCAAGTATTAATGCGTATCTGAATCGAACGTGCATATTTCAATTGGCTATGATTAACCTATTGTAACGCGGTAGTGCAATATATGATTTCATATCTGAATTGAACTTTATTGTGCATATCTGAAATGAGTAGTTTATAGTGGATATCTGAATCAAACTTTGTTATGTATTTGTTATAGGTAGAATCGAACAAAACCAGAACTAAAGATTTGGGGTTGGATTCGATTACGTGAATCCAAATTGTTCCATTTATGAAATATTGAAATATTCGAACCAATTTTGTCCATATCTAAAAGCTAGCATTGGAGATGGAACAATAATGTAACTAAGAATAAGTTAATTTTGGAGAATCCAAAGATCGAAAGCTAAACTGATCTTGTCCAAATTAGTATTTTTATGATAGGTCGATGACACAGTTGACTGTCAACATTAATCGACCCATTAGATCATATATTAGGTTTGAACGTCGGGTGGGTCGATCGGAATATTTCAATACCCGATACCACCCATTATATTTTGGATATTTCGCAAATAGAGCAATTCTGGTCATTGTAATTATTGAAATCATATCGAAACCTAAATCGTCAGCTTCGAAATAACACATTCTGTTACATATTTCATAAACATTTTCATATAGGTCATTTTAGTACATATTCCTAACACGCTACTGTTCGATAATATTTGTGCAAGGGAGAAAATATAGTTAAGAAATCTTCAAAAAGCAAAATGGTAGAAACTAAAAATCATGAAAAGAGGAGAAAATCATAATGTCAAAAATTAAATAACAATTTGAGAAAGAATTATTTTTTCTTAATAAATCTTATTCGATCCTTAAGTGACACATTCTAAAACCTATAATTTAATTATGAAAAATGCTTAAATTCTTCCACTCTTAAAACGAACTTAAAAAAAAAAAATTTAATTAGATATATAACTATATAGTATCAAAAAATTGACGTCCACATATTGAACTCGCTCTCTTTGAATTAAAAAAGAAAAAATATATATATTTCAAAAGGAAACAATGAACTCAAGATAACTAAAAAGGTATATCACGACCTATGCTATAAATATATCAAATTCAATTGTCACT
Organism: Fraxinus quadrangulata; assembly: GCA_903798255.1. Taxonomy (NCBI): domain Eukaryota; kingdom Viridiplantae; phylum Streptophyta; class Magnoliopsida; order Lamiales; family Oleaceae; genus Fraxinus; species Fraxinus quadrangulata. The sequence goes on from CAIGRB010098951.1 coordinate 7,478, forward strand.
ATTATTAAAAAAATTAAAAATTTAAAAAAATACTTAAATTTGTGAACAATGTAAGAAAGTAAAAAAAACTCGAATGGTAAAGAATGAACGTTTTGATTCATCAATTTACACCATAACTTAACTTAAACTTTTTGATTCATAAAAAAGTTCAATTGCAAATATTATCATCTACTAACTTATGAAATGCAATAATCTGATGTGAGGGCAAGAAGCAAAAAAGTAAGACCAATCTTGATTTCTTAGGGTTGGAGTCTAAAATTTTAGACTAATTACTACCAAATTAGGGTTTTTAGATTTTATATATTTTTTACATAGCTTATAATTATTTGTATATAAAAAATTAAAAATAATCGATTCCACTCGAGTACCCTCAATTCGAGTTCAAGAACCAAGAATCAAACCGAACCCATTTGGTTATCTATTATTGGTTTTGATTCCTAATTTATTTTTATGGAATTCTGGCCGTAACTTTCAATTTCGATTAAAATGTTGAGCCCTATCATATGCCAACAAACTATGGGAAATCGAAATCTCTATGAACTACATAATTAATTAAGGTAAATCTGAGAGGATCTTGAACAAGTTATACCAATAGTAATAAGTAACTTCATGTTTTTAAAGAGGTTAGTGGCACACGGACAAGAATGGGATGGATTTTTTTGGAGATTTCGGATTAGCCCTATAAATTACATACAACATCTGGAACACATAGTAATCAAAGAGCGTCCATATCACCTATAATCATATTTTTGAAAATAATTCTCACACAACCAATATGAAGAATTCTGAATAATGCAGACGAGTCCTGTAAATTAATGTGTTTCTCTACCTACTTCCAATGTAGCAATGTGAAAAATTGAGTCGACAAGTTTTTTTTTTATCAAACATTATGTACGCAGAAGAACATTCATTACTTAACTTTTTCTTCTCCAAAAAAGCCATAATCTGTGGCTCCAGTTCTCTTGTCAGGTATCGTCCTTTAAATGGAGAGTTGAGAACCACTCACTGAACTGAATATGTCTAGCTAGCACTGCAAAGCTTCAACAATGGATTCCAACGCCATTATTCCATTAAATCCACAGCTGAAAAGGGTCACAAAATCCCATTTGTTTCCACATTGTATTTTATTGAATTCATAATTTTTTCTTACTTTTCAATTTCATATTCATAATTTTTTTTACTTAAAAAACTCTCCGAACAAACGCATATCTGAGTTTGAAAATCTTATTCCATCGTACCATTTTTTTTAAGGGTGGATATTTTAACTGAAACAGAACCTCACGAATTAGAACATGAGGTTCTCATCCAGTTCAAAAATAAAAATCAGGAACTAAAATTGAGAATCATTCGATCTGCATAGTTTTTAAATTGGAACTGTGGATGTCCGACTATGGATAGCATTTGTCATTTTTTTATATTTATATTTTTTACAATTTATTCATCCTTACCTATTGAACCGGCCAAACAACTAGTAAGTTTTCAAACTCTGGAATCGAATTTGTCATTTTTTGTAAGTTCTTATTTTTTACAATCTATTGACCCTTACCCAATGAATCAACCAAACAAGAAATAAGTTTTCAGTGCTCAATAGGTATCAAGTTTGCAAGACATAAGTAGTAAGTACCCTAATCAATCATATTCATTCATTAATAATTACTCCTAATTGCATTTTACGAGCGGCGCCACAAATCCTTCTTGAAGCGCCGCACACAATCACGGTCAGAATTAGATGATATTATGCTAGATATTGGAGGCTATTTGGTGGCATATTTGTAGATGATTAATAAAGTGTTTAAATATGTATTTGGTTAAATATTTTATTTTCTATATTTGTGTTATATATTGAATAGATAATATGTAATGTGGTTTTAGAAAAATATATATTGTGGATAGAATCGATCTCGAATGGGATTCGAGGGTTTCGATTTCAGCAATTATGTGGATCTAAATGATTTTATATACAAAAAGTAATGGAAGGTTTCGAATATCGAAATACTCGAAACAATTCACCCGACGTTCAAGCCTAATTCAACACCGCTTTACGAGCGAAACAACCTTAAATTGATAAATTAAAATTAAACTAATTATCTCCTATTAGTACGTATGAAGTTTGGTCAGTTATCTCGAAATATACAACAATTATTTTTTCTAATTTGACCTTTCAAATCATGAAAAATAACACACGTAACCATTTTGAGCTCCTTTGACAAAATGAATCTCACAGTAACGTAGCAATTAATTTAAATGGATTGAGGTGCATAATGCATCAAATATCAATGATGGAATTGTCTGAAAATTTAGACTTCTTTTTGTCTGAAAATGACGCGATCTTCTAACTCGACCACGACTCTTACATGTATTGGCACTTATTCGAAAGGAAAACAGATATTTCTTCTATTACAAAGTATTTTAACGTAAATTCAATGACAACGTGCTATATTTGTAAGGCTGAGGCTATCCATGACTCAATTGATTTCTCGAAGGTCAATTTACCATTCAGACTAAAAGAAATGCTACTTGTACATTTCAAAGTGTATATCATGCTTGATATCGACTTTGTTTTTTTTTAAAAATGAATTTTGTCATTTGTACACTCTATCAGTTACACCAAGTTTGATATTATCTTTGTTTTCGAAAAAATTGAGGATGAATTTTTTTAAAAAAAATTGATAAATAATAATTTGTCACGTGACAAACGGTCAAATTTGATGTAGGTTGATTTTTCTTTCCTACGCCTCTTTTGGTGGACAGGTGGTCCTACTGGAGTGGGTGGTAACGTGAATGTTTTTTCAATTTCTGGCACAAATTTGGCATATGGGACCTTTCTCTTAAATAGAAATATTTTTGAGAGAATCTTTGTTCCAGCGGCGCCTCAGTTAACATTACGGCTCCTGGGAGTGGGTAGGTAAGGGTCGGCGAATAAAACCGTAAAAGTGAAAAGAATAATAAAAAAAAAAGTAAAAATTAAAATTGGCTTCCTAATCAAATATATCAATTGGTATTTCAAGAAATGAAACTAACTTCGAGTATTTTGTAAATAAAATCATTTGGTTTCATATAATTTTTGAAATCCAACAAGAACAAATGATTCCGATTTGATTTTGAATCAAGAGGTTCAATTACAGTAAATTGTCTATTCTTAATTGTACGTGACTTTTTTTTCCATAACAAAACAAAAAATACAACTAAATATTTTCTTATAAGGGTTTGTTACTTTTTATTAGGGATGACAACAGATCGAGTATGGAGTAGATTCGTCATTTCCGTCGAATTTTTTTGTTACATTGCCCCACTCTCATATTCGGTTAAAACGGGATGGGGCATGTTTGAGATAGGTCCATTGTCCCATTTATCGCTCTTGTTTTTTTTTTTTTTTATTTCTTACTTTTTTTTTTATATCTTTAGTCAGTGAATATTATTTCTTTTTTTTTTTTCTAATTTATTAAGAATAACTCACGTTCTCTTTAAAAATGAAAATAAATATTTCATTTTTGTTTGATAAAAAATTTAAATTTGAAATTTTATTTAAATGGGGCAAGTAGCGGACAGGAACTATGTTTTTCATAATCGTCCCATACTCGCTTTAAGACAATGACTCCCGTCCTGTTTACCCTATTGGGTGGGTAATCTCTGCCCATTCGAGGTAGGACTCACGGGTATTAGGTGAATTGTACGTGAATTTTTTTGATATCCCTACTCCCTATAATACTTTTTAATTGTACGTAGATAAAGTGCATCGTTAATGTTTTTTAAGATCCCTGATTAGCTTGTGGTTTGGTTTTGCTGTTTTTAAGCCAAAAAGTGCATATAATTTGTTTTCAATGTGATTATAGGTTTGGTTAAATAGTGACATTTTTTTATCTTATCTTATTTTCATAGAAATGTTTGGCTAAGATTTTGAAGTGTTAGCTATTTCTTTTTTGGAAAATTCTATCTTGTTATCTGTTTTGCATTAAAAGTCAAATGATGCCACTTTTAAATTCAAAGGTCACACACACCATATAATTTGGCTTTTTGGACGGTATATGTTTGGCTAAGCTTACAATGTACATATAAGCAAGGACCGACTCAAGATTGTTGACGAGTTAGGGTGGTCATTAACCATTGATCGTCAATTATCAATGGCCACAATAATAAGACCGTTTATTAATATTTAATTAAATAATATTAAAAATTCTTAAATCAATGTATAAATGTATTAAAATATAAAATTCATATAAGTATGAAAATATAATCATAGGGGATCGAGACAGTGTCACACTCACATACTAATCAAACACCAACCAACTAGAATATCACCAGCTCGTTCAAAATTAACAAAATGATTATACGTAAATCTGGAAGCAAGAATCTAAATTCAAAATTCGTCTTTGCATAAATTATAAATCTGCTAACTCAAATCTCGAGCTTAGCTCGAATAAAAATGGTTCGAGCTTTTTTTTACCAGAGTTCAACCGAGCTTTTGCTCGATCAAAAAATTTAGGCTCGACTTGAGCTTTTAGTTCAGATCTTATCGAGTCAACTCACGATTTTTTATTTATTTTTATCTTTTTTTTTTTAAAAAAAAAAGGTAGCTACACAACTGCCTAGTATTGCAGGCAACCATACGCATTTGCCTGTGCAAGGCAGCTACATGTAACTGCCAAAGCCTTTTTTTTTTTTTTTTTTTTTTTTACGGGTAGAAAATGACCCACCCACATAGGTTGGCTTGGGCTCGAGTCGACACTCCAAAATGGGGATCGGCCCGACCCTCAACTTGGTTCTACTGAGCTGCGAATCGAGTCGGCTTGGACTTTTTTCGAGTCGACGAGCCAAATAGACACCCTTCGACGCAGAGATAATCAGAAAGGCTGGAAATTGCAAATGTCACGAACCAAATTTGATTGACAATGTAAATCGATGGTATTTGGTTTTGGCGCAATTAGCCTAGTCTTTAAAAGAAACAAAAAGGAAGGAAAGCCCACTACTACAAAAAAGCCCAAACCAACCTCTCATCCTCATTTCGATGTGAATTGAGGTTATTCATTGAAAGTGACATGCTTTGTAATTTTTTAATTAAAATGTCGAACACTATGTAATTTGACTTTTTTAACAAGTCATCTTTAGTTTATATTTATAAAGTATGTTAGGCTAAATTTTTTAACTATTACCTATTTCTTTTTTCGTTTTGTCTTGCTATTGATTCTTTGAAAATCATGTGATGTTTCACCTTTTAACTAAAAGGTCACACAACATGTAACTTTTTTTTAAGAGAAAACCTTTATTTTTATTTTATATCGTGCCCATAAGAACCATTTAAATTGATATTTAGTTCTTACTTTATTTTTTTTTTTCCGTTGCATGTGATTAATGATATTCATTAGAAAGTGATATTTTGTGTCACTTAACTTTAATATGATGTAATTTGATCTTTTTAATAGAACATCTTTGTTTTATTTTCAATAAGTCAAAATGTTTATTTTGAGAATAGTTAAATAAAAATACTATTTAGTTACTTTTTAAAGAGAAAGTTACATATCAAGTGACTTTGATTAAAAATATCATGCTTTACACAGCATTTTTTCAACTTTTCATTCGATTTTTCAAAAGGTCTTGATTTTAGAGGCATTTGTCTAAAGCCCCATTATATTTAGAACCAATTCTTACTCGGGTTGTACAACTTAATACCTAATTAATTCTAAGTTGTAAAACATAAGATTATTAATGTTTGAATGCTGCATGTAGTTTTGAGGTGTAGGTCCACTGAACAATTTTTTTCCCAGTTAGGAACAAAATAGAACCACGACAATTGAACAACAAGTTGAACTAACATTGACTGAAACACCTACTCCTAGTCAAAATCAAATCGAAAAAGACCAATTTGCAGTATTATCAATTTGCAAGGGATGTGAAAAGAAGATAAATTAAACCAAATATGAAGTGTAGTTCATCAAACTTAGTGAAATTTGTTTGAGTTTCACATGAAGCTATTGATTGTTCTGAATCTTCTTCTCATAAAAAAGCAATTAATTGTGATAAGTCAAAAATTTGGAAAATGGGCATGAAAGAAGAAATGCAGTTCCTAATTCAAAATGACATGGAAATCGATAGGTAAACTAAGAAATAGAAAAATGGTTCGATAATTCAAAATTATTTAGACTCGAATTTTGATTATCCATTAGGGTTTGCTACAAAGGAAAGAAGAAAAAGTGTACGAAAATAGAATTTTGAGGTGAGATGATCTTGGAGTCTAGTGTTTAAAGATCTAGTACATATTGGTGCAAGCAAAGAGAGAAATTCGAGAGAGTCGAATTCACTACTGGTTCTCAAAATAATACCGAAAATTGGACCGAAACTCGGACGAAAATCGATTAGTTCTCAATGCATGGTACCAAAATCGACCTATTTAGTAGAGGAACTGGAACCGAACCTATCGTTCTATCTGGTTCCGATTCCCAAAAAAATGCCCACCCCTCACACTATCGAATAAAACAAAATATATTGATAATGTAAAGCAATGAGTGCGGAAGTGGGAGAACATAGAAATAATGAATAACTTTCGCAACTTCATGTTGATTCACTCATGAATGCCAGCAAACTAAGCGTCAAAAACTCATTTACTCTACGGAATATTGAGAATGTACCAGACACATAGTTGAAAAAACTCCATTTTTCATTTAATTAAATCTCACCTTTTAAGAAAACTCGGATCATCCTATATATAAGTCAATCTTAAACTACAATAATAAGATTCTAATATAAACTATTTTAATTGAAATATTAACATAAGGAAACTTAACCAAAAGGTAAAATCTAAAAGTAATATGAAATAATAAAATCCTAAAACTACCAAAATCATTGATAATTTCCTTTTGTGATCAGTTGCATCAGTTGATAACCAAACCCACAAAGCATGTCATCAAATTTCAATCTTTGCCATCTGTTGGCACCGCGAGAGAAAATCTCCTACTAGGACTCCGTTTCTAATATGTTATTACTGCTAATGTCCACATCGCATCCATCATCTTGAAATGAATTGTCATAAGCAGTATTAATTTCTGAATTCTCTAGAGTCAACCGTGAAATTATCCCAGATTCTAGTGAGTTATTGTATGAATATTCCTTATGCTCATCAGAATTATTCACTCGTGACTTGTATTTAGAACCTGGTGTACTATTTGTGGGAGTTTGAGTTTCCAAGGTTGAGATGGAAGAAGAGGGAGATGATGTTTCTGAAGAATTTTATTCCATTTTTTCAAGCAATCTTGGAGCTCAAAACCGTCGTATTGCTTCATGAAATTCATACAAAGTAAATCCCAAATTTCCACATTCTTCACTACGACTGCAAAATGAAAGGTTAAGGTGTATTCTGCAGTAAACCGAAAGGTTTGGGACCTCCGTTGCAATTTCCCTATATTGTAATATTCTCAACATTCTAACAACCAACTATTCATATTGTTCCAGCATTAGCTACAAAAATGAACTTAAATGTTTACCTAGCTTGACGTAAATTTATGGTTAACCTAAATGGAGAAAAATCATGAAAAGTGTATCTGTAATAGTGTATATTAAGCAGCTCTAAGTATTCAAGATCAAAATAGAAAAGATTTAAGTTTATTGTCTCGGCATTATATGTTGATAGCATCGAATAACAGAACTACGACTATTACATCTAAAATACTTCAATCGCAGCACAAGTCAAGTTCTTATACCTCTCTTGATTTTCCTCTGCTAGCTATGACTGTGCACTGAATTTTTATTTATACAAGATTTCTATTTCCATTTCCGTTTCCATTGCTATTACTTGCAATTGCTGGAACATAAAAGTTATCGAAACACCACTCCTTTGCTAAGCTGGGTTGTTTTTTCTGAATTTGATGTTAAGATTAGTAGATGAGGCACTGCTTTCCTCTGCCGAACAAATTTCCTTGTTTGAAGAATTTGGAAAAGCCTTCGATTTTGGAGAATATATGTTTTGAAACGAAATGGATTTTGGTTTCTGAATCTGATGTTCAAGATTAGTAGACGAGACATTGCTTTCCGCTGCTGCTGAACCCCAAAATTTCGTCCCTTGAGAACTTTTGTCAAAAATTCTGTGGGTGAAATCTCGGTTGAAAATTCCCATAGTAATTAATCTTTGTTGCTGTAACTTCAAATGTATGTCTTGATTGATAGAAATCAATGACTCAAAGGAGGTCGCAAGATCACAATGAGGATTCAGGAATGAGCCCCTTTTTTGAAATCCATGACTTAAATCTGGGGCATGTTTAAACACAGAAGGAAAATGAATATTGAAACCCATCAAAGGAGAATTTCCTGAAGGAGTAAAGATTAAAACAAGGGATTGTTGGAGTTTTTCCATTGCCGTCAGTACACATTTTTGTAGTGTCAGATGCAGTTGATGAAGTCCAAAGGGTGAAATACTTGCAGTGGCTGGTAAGTTCAATTTACCTCTACTAGATGATCCAGTGGAGTAGTGCTGTGAAACCCTCAAAGAAGACTTATTCTTCTTGTTTTTCCACGAGCCTCCACGGACATGGCCTGCACCCACTGGTAGGTTGCGCATGGTTCCTCCTTTTGTCCAGTACCTTCTGCATGTCTTACAATAATACCTCGTATGTGTGAGACTGTAATTATTGTAGTAGCAAAATTTGGTGTCCGAGGAATCACATCTAGGGCACTTGAGGGCTGCTTCTTGTGGTGTTGCAGCCGTCTGATGGCTGCCGGAGCTCTGGCTTTTACTGAAAGAATGAAGGAAATGAATGAAGGCACCGTTATTTTCTGTTGAGAGAATGAAAGTCGTGATCCGGCATCACACGTTTTTTACTCTTCTTCCTTCCTTATTTCTGTTAGTATTGTTGCTTTATTTTGCTGAGCTGTCACCTTGCCATTGGTCAATAGAGTTTCCTCTNTATCTATAAATATGGCAAGTGCTTCCATTTGTAATCATTCTTGCTGAATAAAATGAAAACATTCCCATAACATTCTTCAGCTAAATGCGTCCGGTTCAGATACTGAAAATGAAGCTGCAGAAAAGGAGTATTCGAACAGGGATCCACTAGATCTTCAAAATTCAGATCATCCTGGTATGGTTTTAGTCACTTCGGTATTGACAGGAAGGAACTACCTCAGTTGGAGTAGATCTATCATCATAGCATTAGGAGCTAAGATGAAATTGGGTTTCATTGATGGAAGATGTTATAAACCCACAGAAAATATATCAAAAATTGAACAATGGATTCGGGTGGACTGTATGGTTAGGTCATGGTTATTGAATTCCATTGCTAAAGATATTGTAGAAGCCTTCATATATACCAAATCAGCAAAGGATCTATGGTTAGAATTGAAAGAGAGGTATGGCGAGTGCAATGGTCCAATGCTATATCAGATACAGAGAGAAATCAGTAGTGTTTCACAAGGAATTCTGACAGTTGAAAAATACTACACCAAACTAAAAAAACTTTGGGATGAGCTAACATGTTTGATGCCGAAACCTACGTGCACTTGTTCAGTATCAAAGGAGATCTCAGATCTAACTGCTTTTAATCAGCTGATGCAATTTTTAATGGGATTAAATGATACATTTGATCACATCAGGAATCAAGTGTTGGTGATGGATCCACTTCCCTCTGTTAATAAAGCATACTCCATGGTACTAAGAATTGAAAAACAGAGAGAGGTACACAACATCTTCCCTGACTCAAATGATAATGCAGCTATGTTAGTTAGATCCATAGACTATAGGAGAGATGGTGGCGGTAGAAGTGGTTTTAACAGAGGTACAATGAGGTATGGTATTGGCAGAGGAAATAGTAGGAGGTTTGGAAATGAGAAGGAGTTACATCACTGTGATTATTGCAACATGAAGGGCCATACAAGAGATGGATGTTTTAAGTTGATAGGATATTCGGATTGGTTCAAAATGCCTAAGGAACAGAGACCTAAGAATTTTGGAGAAGGACGATTTACAGCAAATATGATCAACATACCTCTAGATCTTGAGGATGATCAAGATAATCAGAACAGGAGAATAGACATGACAGCATCTACTGACTTGGCCAATTTGGTTACACAGGAAGTGCTGAAGGTTTTGAAAGGCAACAAGCTATTGGAGGTAGAAAATAAGGTGAACTTTGCTCACATTAGAGAGTATGCAGGTATGAGTTCAGACTATTCGCTTTTAGCTGTTTTTGATTGTGTGAAACCAGGAACCTGGATCATTGACACAGGAGCCAGCAATCACATTTGCACTGACCTAAACCTAATGACTAAACTCATTCATGTTACACAGCCTACTCTTATATGCCT
>CAIGRB010098972.1:0-25989 GCA_903798255.1 Fraxinus quadrangulata
ATTAAAAACCTGATTTTTGAAAAGTTAAATTTGTAATCTGATTTATGAAAATGATTTTTTAAATCCAGGTCTAGGTGTAATTTCCTCAAGAATTTATATACAAGTGGTCGAGCTAAAAAGTTGATAAAAATTTAAGTTGAAGTCAATAATTAGTTTTAATCATACGTAATGAGATCCAAAACTTTTATCAACTTTTCAAATATATATTTCATAACTTTTATAAAAATCTGCTAAAATATGATTTTTAGCAAAAACCAAACAGGGGCTTCATGCGAAAAACTTGACATAATATGTAGATTCAAAATAAGCATTTTCTTTTATCAAAAAAACACATTTTATGAGAGCTAGAAAATATAATTAGAAAAGTGGAGAAGTAAAAAGGTATCACGTCTGTAGTATAGTAACTGTACAGCTTTGTACAAAGTTTTGTTGCTTGTGTCTACTCAATTACTCTCTCTTTACCTATATAAATGGCTATGTTATTCAATTATGCATGTCTTGTACTAATCTTTGAGATATGTTTAGCAAGGGACATGACCATCCAGTATTGTTCAATCCACTTACCAATCGTCCCATAGATTGTTCTTATGATACCAATGACGTCCAGAAATTCGCCACGCACAAGCTTGTTGGAGTGCCAATGGTACGCGTCCATTCCCAATTCTTGTCTCCTATTCGTCGTATTTCTGCTAACTGTCATGGAAATATATTACTGTCACCAAACATTTTTCTATTCTGCATACAATTTCTTGAAATGTATGTAGTTAAGCAACTTCAAGAATCGAGTTACACTAGCTGCTCGTATTGATTTTGTATGCAAAAAAGCTGAGGAGAACCCCTTTTCAATGCTGAGGCAATGGTATGATTTTGGTAGTGCGTGTTATTCCTTTTTTAACAGTAGAAGCATGGACTATGATATTAGAGTATATAAATGTCCTAATTTTGAGTCTCGAAAAAAAAAAATTTGAGCAGGGAACAAATACTTACGCGGCCATCTCTTAACTCGAATATGACTGAATCTTCATTGAAAGGAATTGGTCGTGTAGACGCTACCTGTATATAAATTCATCAGGAAATACTACAGATAGTATAAAATCATGAATCTGATAATCAATGCAGATTAGGACTAACCTTTAGATCACAGTTTTTATTTATAGCTTGGAGGTTTTCTTCAATTTTCTCAAAACTAGCATCAAAATCTTTGTCGACACAAATTTCTTCATCTCTTGATTTTTCTTCGACCTGTCTCTCATTGTTATCGATTTTACTTCCTCGGTAAGGAAAGCCACAATCCCTCCATTTCCACGTTCTTTGATCTAGGTACCTTAAATAAACATTACCGTCCGAACCTATTAAGAATAATTCAGTTCCTCCAAAACAAGGTCCAGGTGATCCAACCAAGGTCACATTCGTATATGGAGTTCCATGTTCTATCCAGTCCCAACCATCAAATGGATTCCATTGATATTCCACGAGTCCCCCCTCATCTGAAAGCATGAAAATCGAGCCCTTTAACGATACTGATGATGATCTCGTAGCAGTTCCAAGGGATCTTGATAGAACTAAATGTTGGGATTGATAATGCTCGTGCCATAGTTCCGTAATTTTGTTGTATTGGTATAAACGATTGTTTCTCCCAGTAACGAATACTATGTTTTCTCTGAACCCTTCTTGATCCACTATACATGCAATTTTAGTATTTGGAGGATTTTTGCAGTCTTTCCATTTGAACTTCCTCAGTGCAACCTACACAGAAATTCAAGTATTGATTAGCCTTCTCTATGGATGTTGATTATTTTTCTTAAAGTAGCTTATTTTTACTAACTTTGTAAGTCTTAACTTACCGTGAATTGTAATAATCTCCCAGTTTTGCTAACAAAGAAAATTGCATCTTCTGCTTTAGCTTTCGGTGCTTGTCCTGGTACAATGTCCCACGGTGGACCACTAGCTACTTGCCTTCCTTTTCTCATAGCAGTGCAATTTATCCATGTCAAATCAGTGCTGTTTCTTTCTCTGATAAGCAAACTCCCATTCTCATCGACCAAAAAAAAGCTTCCGTTGTAGTTTCCGAGTGCACCTTTCATTGCAGTTGGATGCTCGTGCTTCAGCCAGAACCACATATTTTCTGTATTCAAATATTCGAATGTCAAACCGCTATCTGTAATAAGAAAAAATGATTTGCCTTCCTGCATTAGTCGGAGGCGGAAGTTCATGATCCAATTATCTGGGATACTGTACTCTTCCGTTGAAATTGCTGACATACTATTATCTGACGCTCGTACTGATAAGTAATTCTGTTGAGTTTTTCCGTCCTTTCGCCTTCTTGAACTCGACCTGGTATTAGCTACACCACTGATCTCATCTTTCGTGCCTATGATGCAATTTGATGGCCCTCGCTCTTCCACGCAATACTCTGCGTTCCATCCTTCAGTTTCTGGGGCGTCTAGTACTGACCAAACATACTTGTATGATGATTTTCTCCGGGTATAAACCTGAGAGTTTGGGCCTAAATTTTCGCCGCCAAGGCCTGATAAATGCAGTTCTGCAAGCCTACCATCGTCCAGTGGAAAAATCATCCTCCCAACTTGTAAATGTAGGCCTGCAATACCTCTTGCAGCTTTTGCATTTGGAGGATGCATATGATTCACCCAATTCTCTTCAACTTCTTGTTCTCGAAAATTGCCTGCTTAGTATTAAAGATGATGTTTTGATAGGAACATCCTTAGAAACTCCAGCTGAATATTGTACTAGAGAAAGAAAAGAAAAGAAAAAAATATACCTGAATACTTAGGAATTTGATATTCGAAAATGAATCCGGCTGCTGTTGTAATAAACAACGAGTTCGTATTCTCATTATATTCATCTTGAGATATGCAGGTGATGGATGACAATAGATGGCCTCTAGGATTTCCATGAACCACCCACTTCCATTTCCTCTGGTGTAATCTTCTTTCGACCAACCCTCCTCCCTTGATGTATACCATATTTCATTCGATAAACAGGAAAAAGAACACGTCAATTCAAGTAATTCGCTAGCTATTGTCTAAGAGTACCCATTCCTATTGTAACATACTATACCTTTGTTAAGAGAAAGAGAGATACTGAATGAGCACCATTTAGTCCATGTAAACTGCATCCCCTAAATGGAGCCAATAAAGTATCTTTTCTCAATTGTTCTCTTTGAATGTGCTTCTTCCATGGAGGTTTTGATGTTTGGTCATATTCATAAAGATCCCCTGCAGCACTGTGAGTTCGAAATTGAGAAAAAAGTAGCCTTTTTTTTTTCTGCTTTTTATTGTCTACAATAGCTCAAAATACTACTTCTCAATTTTTAGACACCATGTTTTTTCGCGCTTAGATAAGAAAGACCAAGATCTCACCTTACAGTGAACAATACTCCGGCCCTAATTGTAGCAGCATCAGCTATTGCTGCAACATTTGCACCAGGAGGTCGTCCGTGATTAATCCACCTTATTACATAAATGAAAAAAAGTGATTATGGGAATCATATTTGTTATTGAGGCTACTAACTTAACCTTCTTGATAAGTCTCACGTTGGAGGATCGACCCCTCTAAGTTCCAACAATGATCCATTCTTTGTGCAGAGAAACATCGTCCTAGGCATTACATGGCAACATTAAAGTTCTGTAACATAACTTTGTTTCCAAAGACGAATTTTCCTATGAAAGTTTAAAACAGAAAATGAATTGGCTCGACTCACTCTCTGTCCTGTGAAGTAACCCCAGAATTAAGTAAAACTGCTGAACTTTGGTCTGGCTCTTTATTTGGGCTCTGATCAAATACCGGCATGAATTCAATCCAAATTGGCTGTGAATCTTCTGTCAGCTGCATCTGTAAGGATAAAAACGTTTCTTTCATGTTTTGTACACGGTACTGGACAAGATTGGACAGTAATAAATTATTACCTGATATGAAGTCCCTGCCTCAGATAGAGCAAGAATTGTGTGATTAACCATGAATACAGAAACTGCATAGCCTGCTGATACTGGTAAATCATGGGGTGCAATCACCCACTGCAGTCCATTCCAAAACCTCTCGTAAATCGAACCACTTTCACCGGTAACCCAAACAGATGAATCAGACATTTTTGTCAAAGAAACTCTCCTTCTCAATGGAAGAATCGCGTGAGAACTTTCATTTAGTCCTCTTTTGTTCTCCTCCTTATCTTCTTGCTCCTTGTTATCAGAAACATCAGATTCTCCTTTCTGATCTTCGTTCTTTGGGTTCATTTGCCTGATTGAATTCACTATTGTACAGTTATCATCGATGCAAGAAACTAAATCGTAAGGTAGTTTCACTTCGACCCATGTGTTGGATTCTTCTTTGAACTCCCAAAATCGATTCGATTTCTGCTCAAACTTTTTATCAGGTTTATATTGATGCATATAGCAAGATTCACAATCAGAAACAATAAGATTGATCAAAGAAAAGACTGTGCAAATGAACATTATTTGATTGAAAATTGACATGGCTGCTCTATGTATAACCAGTTTATGACATGAAATTCCCTTGAAAGATCATATGGGCCATATCAGATAGAAAAAAACTACATAACAATTGAAAAGACACCACAAGTACAGAACAAGAAATGAAAAAAAATCAGCTACTGACTCTTCCAAGGGAGAAGAATAGGAGGGGTGGGTGGGGTGATATGTACATAAATAAAAATATATTTATGTGGTAGAGGTGGTCCATGTTCACGACTACTCTTGCATTAAAAACCAATGCCTTCTTTTGTCAACTCTCATGGTAATAAGGTCAAAGCAGTGACAGTAAATCTTGATGGGGTAGTTTAACTGACTTTTGATTATTTTGTAATCTGCTTATGCTATTTACTCACCTAAACCTGAAGACATTTTAACCACAACTTATGTTCTGCTTATTTTAATCAAAATGGGATTAATAATTTGTGGAAACTTTTTCCTCAAACCTGCATAAGCACAAAGAGTGGGATTCACTTTTTCATATTCCTACCTAAGGATCATATTCCCAATGTTGAAGTGACAGAACAATAAAAATCTAGAGGTGATTCCATCAGTAAGCATTTCTTTGATTTTGAATTTGTTTAACAAAGCTTTTGATAAAAAAAATTCGCAGATTTTGATAAAAGTCTACGAAACTTATGATTGAGAAATCGATAAAAGTTTTGGTTATCATGTAACGAATGATTAAAATTAATTATTGATTTTAACTTTAACTTTAACTTTTAAACTTTCCCAAACAAGCCCTTATTGTGTCTGTCTTAGACCAATTGCAAGTCATATAAGTTCAATTATTTTACAAGGAATCGTTATTATCAAATGATGTAAGACCTCACTAATTCTGGAAAAAGTCAACAGAGACATCAATCAAGAAAGAGAACCTTCAAATTTGTGATATTTATATCTTCATAAGCCGTAATACACACTTCATGTATACTCACACGTGAAACTGAACAAAATTAAATCGTATGATAAATTATTTCATCTCAAAATTTGACAATTTGCCCATGATTGAAATCCATTTTTTTCTCATTCTATTTCTCATTTTTTTCTCTTTCTTCATTTCAATCACACATTCTATCAATAAAATAATATTACACATAAACCCAAAAAATTTCTTTACTTTTTAACCACACAATCTTCCATCAATCACTATTCCAAATAAAAATTTTCACCCAAAATGGGTGTCAAACAGGGGCAAAGCAACCCGTCGTATGAAAAATCGAAACTTAGTTTCTTACACATTTATCCAAGAACTTTACGAGCAAAGACTATGTAATCAATTTATATATAATATTATTTTATTAAAAGTTGTGTGATCGAAAATATAAAACTGAGAAAGGGGCCCAAAAGGGGCTTAATCTTTAGTGTCTTTGTCGACCATAATTGATCAGGATTTTCTTGGAGGTATGTGATTAAAAAAATAGAAAAATGAGGTCCCATGGGGGAGTGGTAAAGGGGTTAAGCTGGACATGCCTTGTGGATCCATGGAATCTTGTGGGGGTCGGCTGCCATGTCTACTGGTTCAAAGAATCTTCGAAATTGAAAAATGTGGCTTCAAGAGATTCTAATTTCATTTATAATAGACGGCTCAATTGACTTTGCGCACTTCTCCAAATTGGTCGTTTATATTATAATTACATGTGTCTGACGCACCTTCCATCCGTGATGTGTGGTACATTGATAAAAAATGTGTAATTGAAAAATAATAAAAAGTTTTAAAATTACGTGTAATATTATTATATTAAAAAGTATATTGTTAAAAAAGAAGAGAGAAAAAAATTAATATTGAAAATAATGGGATCAAACAAGGTATTCTACTTAATGGAACTAGTCCTTTTGGATGGTTTTCATCTATTGATAGCTAAAAGTATCAATCTTCTTATTTAAAAGACAAAAACATCCTTACTTTTTATTAAGTCCCTGTTAGGGCTCCATTAATAGTATAAAAATTGAAAAATGTGTTGTTGAAAAATAAAGAAATTTTTTTGATTTACGTGTAAAATTATTTTATGAAAAAATGTATGGTTGATAATGAGTGTTAAAAAATGAATTTTGAAAATAATGAGTTCAAACAAGGGTCATCGAATAAATAAATTAAGTGAAATATATATTTTTCGAAAAATAAGACAAAAAGAAAAGAAAACCCGTTCTATCAACCATTATCTAATGGATTGCTATAAAAATTGTGCCATTTAAGCAAAATAGAAGGTGTTTAAAAAAGGGCAAAGTTTCTTGGCCAGGCTCAAAGTCGGGCCAAGAAAAAGAGGGGTAATGTGGCGCCCCCTATTGGAGGGGAGACTGCATGTTTTTGGGCCTGACTTTGAGCTTGACTCAATAGCACGGCTCTTAAAAAGATCAGTTAATGTAAGTTGATAAGGATTTCGGATGATGTAATAGATAAAAATTAAGAATTTCGACATGACTTTGATGTCTAATAAGTAAATACTTGAGTTCAAATTTTGATTTTCAATGCATTCTTTTCTGTTTATTGTCTTCTTTATAAATAATAACAAAATTACATATAAGTTTGCATACGGAATAATTTTTTTTTGTTGATTTAGCATTTTTAACGAATATTTAAAAAATATCTTATTTTTCTTTATCATGTTATCTTGATGGAGTTCCTATTAACTTGCATGGAAGATGAATTTTTTTTAACACATTCTAATTTACTTATACGACAATTTTTAAACAATCTACGGTTATATAGGAGATGCTTGGGGAACTCGTTGATAGGATGAGTTGACTTCTTTTTCATCATATTTTTAATTTTTATTTTCCCACTCGTTTTAAAATATTTATTTAAGTATAAGTAAGTACATTTTAGTACTTTTATCAAGAAAATGACCTTTGAAATGGTAAATTTAATGTAAACTATCCAACATGATCAATTGCACCCACAAAGTAGAAGGTTATGAATGTTTGTTTCAAAATTTGAAGGTTAGAATTATTTACACAGCAGTCCCAAATTTTTTCCTTATTTTTTAACAATACATTTTCCATCAATACACTATTCAAAAATTCATATTTTTTTGACAAAAATGGGGCTCAAACAATCATTTGCACCAATTTCTTCAAAGATAAAAGACCCGATTGGTTTGTGTTTCGACTTTGAATTTTGAGTTCTTTTATGTTTTCTATTTTGATGGTCTATTTTGATTTTTTTTTTAATACGTTAGATTTGTCACTTTGAAAAATTATTTCTCATAACAGAAAATTAGGAAACACATTTGGTTTGAAATTCTGAAAAATTATTTTATTAAATTTTTATTCCATTAAATTTGATTATTTAGTAAAAAAAATATCAATTTTACGTTAGTATATTATCAAGTATTATATACATTTTAAAGTTGGTGAATTTTATAATTTTTTTTGGAGCTAAAAAATTAAATAAAGAATAATAAATTATTTTCAAACTATAGACTACAATAATAAAAACTAATGTGGACTTAAAATATTTTTGTTTGCGTTCATTTAAATATTTTTTGTAAATTTCGAAAAATATGTAGTTAAAAAGTAAAAAAAAAATTGGTTTACGTACAAAATATCTTACCGTGAGAATGTGTGATTGAAAATGAGTTTGTGAAAAAAAAAGTTTTAAAATGTTGATAGACGAACAGGGTCTTAGCCTTGCCAATTAATGATCTTAAATAGTAATTGTTGTGTCATTTGAATTTTGAAATTGTTTCAATTCAATGACAAAGTAACCTTATTTCTTTGATACCGTCGAACGCATATGTATTTTGTATTTTACTTATGGCATGATTGATATGTTGAATACATTATTGTTTATTAATTCAGTCTAATTTTATTTAATTTAACACGTTAAGCATTCGTTTGATGTTGCTAATAGCTCAAAAGTTGATACTTTGAAATTGAAGTATTCTAGTAAAATGTTTTTTAAACCGTTAAATTTTATTTGAACAAATGCTATAGCATAAGGAGATAATTTTATAAAAAAAGGGAAAAATAATAATGGAGCCAACCGGCCTTGCCCGCCGCTTTTTTCCCTATCATTGTTCATTAATTTCTTATGTTTAATCTAACTTTTTTCTAATATTTTGATTTATAATGCAGATATGGCATCAACACGTATCTCACTTTGTTACTTTAGGAAATTTCAAAGGAATGAAAATGATTGATGAGAATGGAAATTGACGAGTAAAAAAGATGGGGTTACTAGATTTTTGATAATATCGAGTACATATTTATGGAAATGTACCATAATATACAATACATATTATAGTGAAGATAGCTCGTGAGGATGATGTAAATATTCCCGAGACAGTTGCTGTTCACCATGATCTCGCTGTTACGCACATAATTCACGAGGAAGTTCAAGACAACGAGGATGAAAGGCGATTTACAAATCATATTTGATTACTTTATCCAGTCATAGATATGAGTGTGGTGGGAGTTCACAAGCTCGGCCGAGTACACTGTATTCTAATTGTTCGTGTGTGGTTCCCGATGATGAAAATTTGCATGTTGATCAATTGTATAACACGAAGAGAGATTAGCAGGAATATGTGATCGGATTGCAATAAAACATAACTTTGAGTTTGAAATAAAGAAATCAAATAAGTCTAATTCTAGTATTGCTTTTATGGTTCTTGGACAATATATTTGGGGATTTCGAAATGCAAAGCAACCCCTAATTCTAATCGATGGTACAACCCTGAAAGATTGATACAAAGGAAAGTTAATTATTGCTACATGTCAAGATACCAACATTCAAATTTACCTTCTTGTATTTGACATAGTCGATGGTAATAATGATCTAGCGATGTATTGGTTCTTCACGAAGCTAAATGAAGTAATTGGGGATGTCAAGAACCTTGTATTTGTGACTGACCGTGGACAGTCAATAATAAATGGCATAGCTTAAGGTTTTCTTAAGACACATCATGATTATTGCATGTACCGTATATAAGAAAGCTTGAAGACTTAAGTATCCGGGCAATGACATTGTTGCATTGTTTAGAAGAGCTGCAGAGACTAACAATTTTAAAGAGTTTGATAAGTTAATTGTCGAAATAGAAAGTAAATTACACGATAATGGGATTATCTAAAAGAGATAGGGGTCGAACATTGGGCACGATCATATTTTTAGGACATCCATACAATATGATGATATCGAATAATGCAGAGTCGCTCAATGTATTATTTAAGAAAGATCGAGAGTTACCAATTCTTGCAATAATTGATCACATTTGTAACAAGCTGTAGCAGTGGTTTTATGACCGACTAAGAAATCACAAAATTGCACAAGTGTGCTAACCCTAACCCATGAAGATAAACTCTTCAAAACTCTGGAGGCGGCGAGAGAGTTAAGTGTGGAACCACCTGATCAATTTCGCTTTTCCGTGAGATGCAGACGTAATATCGGATGCATCATGGACTTGACTGATAATACATGCACGTATAGACAATTTCAGTTGGAGAGTTTTCCATGTGCACTAGCTGTCTAGCGGCTATGTATAGAGGATTTCTACCACACAGCTTATGTACTCATTATTACATGACTGATATTGGAGAGTAGTTTATGCCGAAACTATATTTTTTTTACCAAATGAAGTCGAGTGGAAAGTTCCCGACCACATTCTCCCACCCGAAATTCGATTGTGTACTCTTAGACGTAGACGTACGTTTAGAATACTATCTACCGTTGATTTTCCTCGACTGCGTAGGTGTTGAAGGTGTGTTACAGCACGACACATTCGCCAATTTTATACAAGTCATATCCTACTACATAAAAATCCAAAGAATGTGTAATATCTATTTAAATTATGTGTAATCTCTATTTATAGTACGTTATTGATTTTAGCCATCTTTCGATCATCATGCTAGATTTTTTCATCAACTATTGAAAGTTGTAATTATGTCCCTATATTTTGAATTAAATATACAAATTTAAAGTCATTTTCAGCTAATTAGAAAATTGTGATTAAACTGAGAAGGAAAAGCAAAAAAAAATAATAATAATAATAATAATTGATGGAAAATAAATTAAACTAAGGAAAAAAAGTTTAAAAAATTGTAAAATTGAAAAAAAAAGAAAATTAAAAAACACACATACAAAAACGTAAAAAAATAAATTTTAAAAGAAGCAAAAAATAGAAATGAAAAATAATTAATAGAAAAGAAATCAAATTAAGAAAAAAAATATAAAAATTCAATTTTTAAAAAAGAAAATAAAAATCATACACATAAAAAGGAAAAAAATGAAAAAAAAAATAATTGATGAAAAGAAAATAAATAAGAAAAATAAATAAAAAAGAAGTTGAAAAAAAATATAAGATTTAAGATTGAAAAAAACGAAAATAAATAAATAACAATAAAAAGGAAAATGAATTAAATTGAAAAAAAATGAAAAAAATAATTCGGACCGGACCTGCTGGACCCAGATGGGCCGGATCCGGACAGCCCAATTCTGGCAGCTAGTTGGGCCGTTCGTTACAGACGACACAGAGCCATCCGTTACAGACGGCATCGTTCGGACTTGGACATCTAGGTTCGGACGAGACGAGCTCGTCAAAAAACTCCATTGTCGACGAATTACGTCCCAAAAATTACCTTTTTAGGTTATTTCAACATCAGATTTGACTTTTCTTCAATTTTAACCATGAATAAACCTCAATATTTGTATTAAACTCATAAATTAACATATTCAGTGAGAAAAAATCAAATCCCTGCATTTATTTCTATGAAATACTAAAAATTTCAAACAAGTGTTATGCTACACTTATCGAATTTTTATACCAAATTTTTTACACCCACTCATATTAAGAGGTGGGAACCACAAGTCGAAAATTTTAAATGCACATGGGGCGCGCATTTGGGGGGAGGTGGGACACCATTCGGTAACCCCTCTCGACACACAAGATTAATTCTTCAAACAAATACTAACCTTGTTGAGTTGAGAAGATGAAGAAGATTAATGAGGCCGTCTATTTCATCCGTAGGCTTGGAGTTTGGATATGCTTCCTTTTGTTTCTCTTATTTTCAAATGTTATTATAGGTAACTAAATCTTTCATTTTGTTTTTATCTCTCTCTCTCTCTCTCCTTCTTCTTATTCTTCTTCTTTTTTTAATACTAATCAAATGTCATTTTGGGTCAATCGACGATTGCTCACTATTTCCTCAAGGGAATAGTTCACAAATCAAGCATTAAGTTTCACAATTGCAAAAATCAGATATTAAGTTTAAAAAATACAAAACTCAAGTACTTATTTAATGAATTTAAAATAATTATTATTTAAACATAATAAATTCACAATTATACAATTAATGGTCACATATACATAATTATAGTTCACAACTTATTTATTTATCACAAATTACAAATTTTATATGTTACAAATTATCTTATGGTCACAATTCAAAAAATTTATAGGTTACAATTTATTAGATAGTCACAAATTATCAAATTATCGATATATTAACAATTTTTTAGATCACACATTATTCATTTGTTACAAATTAACGAATTTTAAGATCACGTTTTAATAGTTAGTCACAATGAACCAAATAATTGGTCACATACACCAAAACACCCCAAATCCCTATCCACCACCAATATTAGTCACAAATCAACCAAATAATTGGTTACAGACACTATCCCACCGCTGCCACTACCACGATAGCAGCACAACACCGCCACCAACAAAGCCACCACTAGATCCAACACACTTCCAACAAAAATCATCACAACCACCCCTGCCATCACCAACTAGCCACCACCGCTGCCACCACCATCATTTTTTCAACATCACCATCACCACACCAGCAACACCACTGCACATGCCACCAGTCACCACCCAACCACTGGTCAACACTACTGCACAACCACTACCGCACATAGTGCCCCAACCACACAACCGTACCCAATCATCGAAAACAGCACCATCGAACCTAACCATCGCACCGCACACAACCACTGCACATCACCACCGCACCCAACCATCGTACACTGCAACCACCAATCATATTGCATCGCAACCACAAAATCACCGCCATACCCTCTGAACCCATCATCATCTGAACTCGTCGGATCTAACCGAGCCATAACTACTATGTCGTGTTGTTGGAGATAACATTATCACTCTCAAAGCTTCGAATACAGGGATGACGCAGCCAAACTCAAATCATACTGCGTCGACGCCTTCAGACCAACGCAGTTCTCAAATCGACATGCGACGAATTGTGGTGGGCATGGTGGTAACGTAGTGACTGTAGGCAGTGTAAAGCATAGAGAGAGACGAGGGACGAAGAGAGATGGGGAGGTACGTCATAGAGAGAGAATAGGTTAGGAAATAATTAGGGTTTGGGAAGGGTCTAGATAATATATTTGATTTTTGTATAAAAAAATCTTCAAATTTAATTTTTGAATTTGTAAACTTAAATGGATTTATGTAATTTTCTCTTTCCTCAACTTGTAACCGGGTACGGGATGACCAGTCAAAACCAGCCCTTAAATCAAAAACCCTAAATTAAAAATTCACAAAACACTAATCCCCTCTTTCCCTCCTTTTTCCGCTTTTGTATTTTTTCTCCACACGCACAGCTAGTAAGTATGCTTGTTAGAAGAATTAATTTTATTACATCTTTCTCGTTTCTTTGATTATTACTGAAATCAGTTCCTGGGCGTTTTGCAGAATAAGGAAAAATGGAGCAGAGATTGGCTAATACCTGGCATATGACTGTAAATGAGAAGAAGTTTATTGAAACAGCGCTGCTTTCTGACCTTAGAATCGATGGTCGGAGCCCATTTGATTACCGGAATTTAACAGTCCGGTTCGGTCGGTAAGAAAGAATGTAAAAGACACTGTTTTCCTCATACAAGTACTTTTTTTCCCCCTTTCTTAATAAGGATGAAGCTTAAGAAGTCTATCTCGTTATTTAGATTTGTATCTTGTTCTCATCTTTCTTTTCCTTAGTTTTAGTGTGTCCCAAAGGAAGGGTTAAAGAGTTGTTGGGGGATCATCTGATAATTACTACATATCAGAGTGTATGATATGTGAATTGATATTGACTTTAAAATTGTGGTGTGTGAGCGTGCAGGGAAGATGGGTCGTCAGAGGTGCAGCTTGGACAGACTCATGTAATGGGGTTTGTAACTTCGCAACTGGTGCAACCTTATCGAGACCGGCCTAATGAAGGAACACTTGCAATATATACTGAGTTCTCTCCTATGGCTGATCTTTCATTTGAGGCAGGTCGTCCTGCGGAATCTGCAGTGGAGTTGGGACGCATAATTGACCGTGGGTTGAGGTGAGTCATTTTGGAATAAAAACAGAACTTTGCAGTACTGCTCGCAAGTTTTGAACTTTTTTTGTTAAATTACTTAAATTTTGAATAAATCGTGATAGGACTAGTTCCTACTGCACAATAGCTTGGAAGTTTCCTGTTTTATATGCCATAACTCGTAAGTTTAGGATTTAAGTCAAGAAATTTGAAATTAGTTTCATGATGCCATCTCAGCGTACTTTAAAAAGAATGAAAAATGAAAAATTCTTGGAAGATCTAGGAAATATGATTTGTTTGATTGTCTAAGAAACCTGGTGGTTGAAATGCTAAATCCCTCATTTGAATAGAGTGGATTTCTCAATCAAACACAGTAGGGCGAGAACTGAATTTTCCTGCATAATAATGGTGATTGGCTATATTTTTGAATTCGTATGAAATTTGATTTATTTGGTGTGGATAATGTATATTGTTGGCATTAGAACAGGATTTACACATTTTTGTAATGGATGATGACCAGATGCTATGAATCAGTTTGATCTGTCCAGAGTTTGACAGTCTTAACTGTTGAATTCTATACAGTTAAACTGGTTCATAAATATCTAGAATTATTCAGTCTTAACTGTCAAATTCAAGACAGTCCAGTTTTACACAGATCTAGAAATAGACAGGTAGGGACTATAATTCCAGAATTTGACAGTTCTGCAACGGTCCTTAACTATTGAATTGTTCAGTATTTTCTCATTGTAGTTCTATGGTTGCAAGGATTGAAACTATTTGGGTTTGGCCCAAAGTTAGTTAAAATCTAGATTACACGTAAAATATAGGAGATGTGCTTTTCCAATTGTATCAACTTCTTTTTCTCAAATGATGTCTATGCATCTCAAGACTTCTTTTCTGAAAGTCAATTTTGATGAGTTGATGGTACAATTGAGCTAACCACGGTTAATTTAAAACTTATTAATGAAACCCTATTATCTACCCATATTTAAGTAACCCGATTAAATTTATGACATTTCTCGTGTTGAATGACAAATAGCTGAAAACTTGAAATAATTTTATTGAACAATGAAATTGTACTGCAGGGAAAGCAGGGCCGTGGATACAGAATCTCTCTGTGTTGTTGCTGGAAAATTGGTGTGGTCCCTTCGTGTTGATCTCCACATTTTAGACAATGGGGGGTGAGTTGTAAAGATTCTCCTCTAAACTCCAAATAATGATTTATATGCTTCTTGATCTAGGCTTAGACACTATGGATTGACTTTCATATTTTCCTTTGATAATAGAAATCTTGTTGATGCTGCAAATATTGCTGCTCTTGCTGCTCTACTTACATTTCGGAGGCCAGACTGCACATTGGGAGGAGAGGATGGTCAGGAAGTTATAATATATTCACCAGAAGTGAGTTTGTCCCTTTATAAATGAATTTTGTGGATCAGTTTTCTACCATGATACAATTTGACCTGGTATGACACTGTAAGTAAATTGGGCAAAGATTTTTCAGAATCACGATTTGTCTTCCTGTCTCTGTAAAAGGGTTGTTATGAAAATCAAGTTTTGCTTTACTGAGTAAGAAGTTGCTTTCACAATCAACTTGATACATGTGATACATTTTACCTTTAGGACCTTAAAGACAGCTGTAAATTGGTTTGCCTTTCAATATCTTTTGGCTTTGCCGTGATTTGGAGTTGAGATTGTGTATCTAAAAACAACAATAAGCTAGGCAAACATAGAAGAAATATATAGAGGAGGAAATCTCGTTTTTAAATTTTACTCCCGGAAATATCTCATTGATTTTTAATGTTTTGTTTTAGAAGAAGTTTTTTCTCTGCATCTCTTGATTGTTGTAAATTTGATTCAAATGCTACCATAGGGTGGCATGATTTGGGTGCTTAGTTTTTTTAATATCGAATAGGTTTCTCCTTTTGTTTTACTTTTGTCTTATGCCCTGTGTTTTCTATTTGATAATGTGGTGATCCTGTGAAGTTAAGAATTCTAGAAGGCAGTTATTTCTCGGTGCTTTGGTGGCATTATTCTTTTGGCATTGGTTCTTATTTCACCTGAGAATAAATTTTGAGTTACATTTTTTACTTTTGCTCTTTGGCAGGCAAGGGAGGCACTTCCATTAACTGTACATCACCTCCCTATAGCAATAACCTTTGCATTTATTGGTGACGAGAATACAGTGGTAGGCACATAAAAACTTAAGAAATGCTCCCCCCCCCCCTAATTACCATTGTCATTTTCCTTTCTTTGTTAAATAAAGTGAATCTACTGATGGATTAAGTTGTGTTTGTAACATGCGCTTCTAGGTGATTGACCCATCGCACTTCGAAGAAGCTGTTATGGGAGGAAGAATGACTGCCACCCTTAATGCAAATGGCGATACATGTGCTGTTCAAAAAGCTGGAGGAGAAGGCGTTATACAGAGCGTTATTATGCAGTGTTTACGGATTGCCTCTGTGAAGGCTGCAGAAATAACGAAGAAAATAGAAGACGCTGTAAGTACTTCTGTACAAAATTGTTTGGAAAACGTTAAATGTGCAAGGATCACTTATATGTTGTAGTAATTACTCATTACTTTTATATATTCATGAATCCTGTTGTATTTCGACAAACCATTTCATTGCGTGTTCCTACTTTTCTCTCAGTGCTGTGTTGCAGTCAATACCCTTGCAAAACAATCTTGATTTTATATTTCCCTGACTGCACTGCCTACCCTCTCAATATCCATTTACAGAAGTTTACTTATAATTGCTTTTGTGTGCATGGAAGTATTTTTAACAAGTATATTGTCCATTCTCTGCAGGTCAAATCGTACAATACAGAAAGAGCTCTAAGAAAGATCAAACGACACCCTCCCTCGGCTGTAGTTGATGTCATCAAAGCTGGTGAGAAAGGAGCGGATAATTTGTTGAAGGAAAGTATGAAGACAAAACTTAAAATAGAGGACACCAGTGTCAGTCAAAGCGATGAGATGGACATTGAAACCCAATCATCTAAGCAAAATGAAAGTAAAACGAGGACTGACAAAGATACAAGTTTCATTGGTGGGCCATCAAGTTGGTAGAGTCTTATTTTATCCGATTATTTTTTAACTTTGCACTAATGTGTCAAATGGGCATTTCTTGGGACTCCCTTTGAGTTGCAAATTAAAATCTTAAAATTGGACAAGCAAAGACTTCTATGATTATGTCAGAGTTATAAGTTTTCTACATTACTAGAAATGGATCGGAACATATAGATAATAAAATTCCCTTTTCTGATGCTTTTGCATAGAAGTTGCAATAGTAAGAAATATGATCTTCCTGACCAGTTTTTTGCCTTGTTTTGATATTGTCCTTGCAGGGATCCGTATTCAAAGGGTGTCAATGCTGACGAATTGAAAACATCTCTTGCCTCACGAGGTAATTCATTTTATGAGGTTTAAGGATTTAATATTACATCTATTACCCCTCATTTGACATGCTTTTACCTTGATGAAGATGCACGTAAGTCAAATTTCTCTTTAGCTGAAGCTTTGAGTTGGATGACCCGTTTTCTATTATGGTTATCAGGCAAAGAATTTGATGAAGATTTTTACTTTCCTATTCTGCTTCATGAAGTTCTAAGTTTCTTTTTCTTGTGTCTATCCTCTTATCGAGGTGTGCGTATGCATTAACTCTTCTCTGGAAGTGTAAATTTACAATGTGATCCAATTGTTATTGAATAACACAAAGTGCTTTAAAGCATTTTCACGTGTCAGACTTGGTACCGTGAGAGTTGTCAACCCCCAAGCTCTCCTATGAGGGGATGCCCTACATTTTTTCCTCTCCCCTTGTGGCGTGAACATTGAAGGGGCAAAAACAATCCCATGTGTGATTTGGAGTCGGAGCTGCACTGGAGCAGTCAGGTGTGGGCCATGTGGCTCAGGTTAACACGTGTTTCTTTCTGCATTACAGAACTATGGATTGGAAGTGTACAATGATGAGCAAAATATATTTCTATGTAATTTTAGAAGGCACCTCAGATTTGGGGATATGGAAAAGCCCAGATCATGATTATATTGAAGCTTCACTTGTATCTATCACCATGCATAAACTGTTTGAAGTTAATTTTAGGATGACTGAGCTGTTCATAGAATTTTCTTAGTATCTGATGGTAACAGTTTTGTTCAATTGGAACATGCACAAGAGAATGTTGTGCTCCATTATCTAAGGCCAAGTTATCGTGTGACTTGGATTGAAGTAAACATGAATTGAAGTTATTTTATGTTACTGTAACTTTATCAGGTTTCAAGAGTCAAGAATCTATTGATTGCAGAATTTCTAAACAGAATATAATTACAGATTTACAGTTCCTGGTTAAATATTTGATCTATTAAGGCCTGTTCTTTGGGCAATGAACGTGCAATTTTTCTTTTGTTTCTTAGATCTGATACATTTACTTTATAATCTGGCGTAATCTGGTATTTATTAAATCTATGACTATTCACTGTCTGAATGATTTATTGAGTTTGCGGTGGACAACATTAAAGTTTGTGGGGGGCCTGAAATCACAAATCTGTATTTCATTGGCCATTATCCGTGCAGCATTATGTTTTAGACGAGGAGAAAGTATTATATCCTAGTAAACAATTTCATGTTTTTGCAGTTGCAGCAATACCCCCCGAGAAGATGGACACAGTACCGCTGGTGGAACCACATGTAACTGTAATGGATCCACCACTCACATCTAGGAATGCAACACCGTCATCAGAGGAGACTACTGGAGCCGGACAGCAGATGAATAAAGAGAAGATGTTAAAGGATGCTGTGAAGCCGAAGCACAAAAGGAAAAAGAAGATGTCAGCAAATACCGATGCAAGTTAGAAAATTCTGCTATCGGTGATCTCTTTTAACGCCTGTAAGTAGTTGTCCTCACTTCGTTCAAAATTTTTCAAATTAGATATTGCCAGGACATTTGGTACTATTACCGAATAGCACTGTGCAGTACTATTAACAAAATTTTAACTTAATTTTTCGTCTTTATACTGTTGTTATTACATAGTAGACAAACAAACAAAGAACTTTCTGGATTGTGGTTTGAAAATTTTCTACAAATTTGTTTTCTGAAAAAAGGTTTTTATCAGAACTTGTCAGTGTTTTCTGAGTGAGGCAGTTGCTCTTGACAGGGTCTAGGAAGTACTTATTTTTGCTTTCATTTGGAGTAGCACCCTTGCTGCTCTAAGAAAATTTAAATAATCTCACTTGAAATTAACCACACTTCTAAGATTTTTCTATGGCAAAATTTATATTGCTGATGACACTGTTTTGACTCTGATGTGGTCTTGAAAGAGTTTATGCCACTTTGATGACTTTTGTCGCGAACGTGTCTTGGCATGAACCAGAAGACGAAGGTTTGAATGTTGACATCATCCAGAGAATACATAAGTTTGCTCCTCGGAATTCATGCTGAGTGATAAAAGACTGCTGTCAAGGAGTTCTTACCAGTTTTTTTCGATTTTAATGGTGCAGAAGCTGCGTCTTCACTAAGCCTGGCTTCTTTAATTGGGCCTTGTTGGCCATAGTTATTAGCAGGCTCTCAATTCATAAATGTCGGATTCTTGATATGGAGACCTTGGCTTTTAAGCACCCAATAAACTGGAAGTGCCCCTTGTTTCAAAGAGAGGATAAGTTATTTACATTTCATTTGATGGTCAGAGGCGAATTGAAAGCCAAGCAGTGGGTATTTTACACGAAAATTGAAATTCCAACTGTGACTTTTCCTACTCTTATTTTATTTCATTTTTTTAAGATGGTAAGAATGGCTAAGGGACAGAGATCACGGCACCTAGACGAAGAAAACCCCATTTCCTTATTTATGGAGTCGGGTTGGGATCAGTTCTCCCTCCTTGTCCGGAAACATTTTGCCACCTCCAACCCAATGGTACAAAATCCATGACATATTGAATCACCGAAGGGAAGCTTTTGAATGGAAAAACTACTGAGAGAACCCATATTATTTATATGCAACAGCATAAGAAGAATTTGTTTTTGATACTAGATAGCGAGTGAACAATAAAGATACAGAGAGAATAAATAAATTATTTTGTAAAAAGTTCAATAATAAATGAGCTTATTAATTGCAAGGAGAGAGAAAATAATTGTGTTGAATTTGGTGAAATCTGATACCTCTTGAGAAGATAAATTTGATAGGTCGCGGCTTCTTCAGGAAGGCAACACATCTTATTACACAAGCAGTGTTTTAAAAGGCGTAATGCGTGACGATGTGTGGAAGCTAAATTATGGGGTATGTGAGCTTAGGCGAGATATATGCATAAAAACAATAAAAGACATTTTCTTATTTTAATATTATTTAAATTTTTAATCAATCAAAAAATTATTTAATAATTAAAAATAATATCCATCAAACATCTAAAACATATTTATAGGAACTTTTTACTTTTTCAAAAGTTTCCAACAAAAAGATATGTTTCAAATGTAAATCAACCTTTAAGATAATAATTACGCCTAGAAACGCATTAGCTGTCAACGATTGCCATTGACTGTTAAAAAGACATTACGCCATTTGGCTTGACGTTTGCGCCGTGCTTTTTAGAACACTGAATTGAAGATAGTCGTTGCAACTGATTTACTGTTGTGCTTAATGAAGAAAGAGAGAAACAATGTAACATGATGCATTGTTGGTATGGAAAAATTAACAAGATATAGATCATATAATTTTTTTTTTTTTAATACTGTTAAAAGTTCTTTTTATGGTGAATTCTTTTGTGATTTCTAATATTTCG
This sequence comes from Fraxinus quadrangulata, assembly GCA_903798255.1. Taxonomy (NCBI): domain Eukaryota; kingdom Viridiplantae; phylum Streptophyta; class Magnoliopsida; order Lamiales; family Oleaceae; genus Fraxinus; species Fraxinus quadrangulata. The sequence continues at coordinate 20,521 of CAIGRB010098972.1, forward strand.
TAAGTGCGACAATTATGTTCTCAAATTTTTAACAAGGTGTGTGAGCCATTATCTCCCCTCAACAGTGAAACATGATGCCATTGAATGAAAGGTAACGGTCCAAAGGTAACGGTCCAAATGTGTTTGAAATGACACGGCTTCATGAAAAGACACGTATGAAAAGCCACATTTTTTTTAAAAAAATTTCGAAAGGCACAAATTTAAAAAGACAAGTTTCTAAAATGTAAAGATATGGCTGCTTGAGAAGGACATGTCCGAAACGACGCGACTTTTCAGCAACAAGCATGTTCTAAAATATTTCATCATATTTTCCTTTCGATATCTAACTACTTTCATGTCTTGAACAATTCATGTAAGACTTTAATTTTTCGTCCATCCGAAGTTCGTTCAAGAAATTAAATATATCACGATAATCTACTCGTAGAATAGAATAAATCTGACCTCCGAAATCTAGTAATCGACTAATGAGTCACACTCAAATCATCAGTCAAAATCAAATTTTAATCTGTTTGTTCGGATTAAAATCAAATTTTAATCTAAGTCAAAATCAAATAATTAATATTAACTACATCTTTCATGGGTCTCACGACTTTTCAACTACATATTTCAAAAACTTCTATCACAATCTACTAAAAATCTAATGTTAACACCCACATATTCCATCTTACCAACAAGCACAGCAAAAGGAACAATTATATTTATGAGGACAGTAATATTCAGGCGAGTTTGGTAAACATTGTATATCCATGAGCATAACATTAATTGGTTAGCATAACAATAGGCTGAACATATGCACATTAGAAAAACGTGAAATATTCGTTTATGTCTTCAAATGTGAACAGTAAAATCGAAAAGAAGAAGAACAATAACATCGACATATAAAAATATAAGTAGTTCGACAATGTGCCTACGTTTACTATATAGTGCGAATAACCCGCTAGCTTAGAATATGATTACATAAGGTTATTTTTATATAGATCCCGATCTTGATAGTACTCTTATAATAGACCATACGCCATATACAAGAATATGAGCCACCTAATCAACAATTGCCTTCTTTTAAAAAGAAGGGTTGTAATGATTTTGTCGCTGCTCGAAGCAATTTTCTTCTCCAATAATTACGACGGTGTGTTTTTTTCAAAGAAAAATAAAGACAATGCACTATTTGTAACATTCAGCCTAAAATTAGGCCTATATGAATTGCTCAAAACAGCTGTGAATTATGTGTAGAATTGCCTGGTTACTTTACAAAGCCAAAAGGTCCCAATGCAAGCAACTTAAATACATAAATCCAAGAATAACCTTAGCCTATAAGAACAAAACGTATGTGAATGAAATAATGCATAGTTTATTTTTTGTGAGACAATACATTAATTGCAGGCAAATAGACAACTTAGGTTTATTAAATGATGATAGACATACGGAGAGTTAATGTCTTAGATAGTTACTAGACTTTCTCAAAAGTTCCCAGAAAGTCACCGAACTTCAAAAGTTCCCTAATTAGTCACTAAACTTTGCAAAAAGTTCTTAGGAGATCACCGAACTTCAAAACTTCCCTAAATAGTCACTAAACTTTGTCAAAAATTTACAAGAGGTAACCAAACTTTGCAAATTTGGATGCCATACATAAATAGTTTAGTGACCCATTAGGAATTTTTTGCAAAGTTGAGTGACTATCTAGGGAAGTCTTGACAAAGTTCAATGACTATTTAGAGAAGTTTTGAAATTCGGTGACCTCCTAGGAACTTTTTACAAAGTTTAGTGACTAATTAGGGAACTTTTGAAGTTCGGTGACCTCCGGGAACTCTTGGAAAAGTTTAGTGACTATCTAGAATATTAACCCACATACGGACGAGCAACATAAAGATCTTTTTATTACGATCTTTCTATATTTAGAGAAAGTTTTTGCACGGTGTACTCATTGATTAGATGTTGGGCTCTATGTCCCCTTCCAACTTTGAAGTTTTTACCCTGTTTGAGCCATATTATTTTTTTCATTCTCATTATTTTACTCATTTTCAACCACACATTTTTCAATAAAACAATATTTTTTATCACATCAATAATTTTTCCTTCTTTTTCAACCATATATTCCCCATCACATCACTTCAAAAAAATGCATTCTCTCNTATTTTTCATCACTTCAATAACTTTTCCTTCATTTTTAACCACATATTCACATCTCTTTACTTCAAAAAAATGCATTCTCTCATTTTAATATACACCAAAAACACTCTATAGTATTTTAGAAAAGAGAAAGTTAGGTTTGGCTCCCTATTATTTCAATTAGTGAAGTTTTGGGTCCCTCAATCTTCAAAAGTGGGAATCTGAATTTTCAATCTATTCAAATAATTGAATCTAGGTCTCCACATTATGGAAAGAGTCAATTATGTATGTTAAAATTGTTCACGACTTTCACGTGACTTAAAATTGTAACATAAAAGTTGCTTGCGATTTTAACATCCTCATTAACAAATTCCGTGGAGTAAAGATCAAGTTCCACATATTTAAGTGGAATGAAGGATTCAGAATCTCACTCTTTTAAGCTTTGGAACTTAAAAGTTGTGCCAACTCAAAGGCTGAAGAAATTCACCTAATTTTCCCTTCACAAAAAAGAAGAAATATTCTTTTTATCCATTTTTATTTTATTTTATCTTTTCATTTTAGTTATAAGTAAATGTTTATAAGTGTTTTTTCTACTTTTATAAGGATTTTATAACTTATAAGCTAATTTTTACTCTATACACAATTTTTTGTACTTATAAATGAACTTTTTACTTAAGTGAATTTTGTCACTTATATACAATTTTTTCACTTAATAATTATTTTTTATAAGTTATTTTTTACTTACAAGCGAAACACCTAGCTCTTATTCACTTCTAAGTAAATTTATGTGATTTAATTTAACTAATCTTTTCTTAATTCATTAATTGATGAATAAGCCACTGCCCATTATTTGGGTAAAACATTTTTTTGAATAGTGATTTTTAGGAGAACGTATGGTTAAAAAGTAAGGAAAAAATTTTAAATTTACGTAAAAAATATTTTATTGTGTAATGCGATTGAAAATGAATACGTAAAATTTTTTTTTTGTAAATAATAATTGTCAAACGTGGCTAAATAATATAGCCTTAACCTACCGCACACAGGTCATTTAATAACTTTGAAAAAACAGCAAAAGACCGTATAGAAGTCTTTGTCATGGTTTAAATAGGAGGATTTGTAATAGTCCTTCTTGATTTTCGCAACGAGTTCATTGAATACTCGAAGAAGAAGGTGGCAAAAAACCATAACTGCAGAAGGTGATTTGACGAGAATGAGTACCCCTCTCTCCCTTCACTCTAATAAAAAGAAAAATAGAATTCAAACAAAAATCTCCGAGGTTCCCTTGTTTGAGCCTTATTTTTTTGAAAAAAAAAAATGCATTATTGAACAGTATTTTTGACTCCATTTCAATCACACGTTCTTTAATAAAATAATATTACACGTAAATTCAAAATTTTTCTTTATTTTTTAACTACATATTTCCTATCAATACACTATTCAAAAATGTATTTTTTTGGACAAAAATGGGGGCTTAGACAAACCCTTATTTCCACTTGCAAAAGTTCACTAGCTAACTATAAAAACACAACCATCTTTGGTTAGACCATATACAATTACTTTAGATGTTCGGACAAGTGTAAATGTTGAATTGACTCAACTAAAACGTACAACACAAACACGTGCAACATCATCATCTTTTTAACCTCTACCCTCGATGTAACTTAAAAATCAGGTCTATTGCTTGGTAAGATTTCGTTCTTACTGCTTGCGCTAGACCTTCGTCAGTCGTCACGCATGCAATATCATCTAAACTATCAGCCTTGCTTATAATTATATATGTAAGAAAATAATTGAAATATAGCCCATTTTGAAACAAGGTAAAATGAGTTTTGAAATATTGATTTTTAGACAAACGTGCGATTAAAAAGTAGGAAATTTTTTTATATTTACGTATAAAATATTTTATGAAAATGTGTGATTGAAAATGAGTTTGAGAAAAAAAATGTTTATTTTAATGATTGTCGAACATGTGCATAGTAAAATCCCTTTAAATTAATCTCCTCTAAATTAACAAAAAATCCCGATTTCTACTCAGGGCCGAGTAAAAATTTAATAAACCCCTCTATCCTAATAATTTCCTTTTGAAACCTAGTGTAACATTTTAGTCCCGATTCATAGAAATACGGTACTTCAAGATGCTAGTTTGCAAAAGGTCACCATGTTTGAGATTTTTTTACTTCATCGTTCATCTTTTAAATTCTCCTCAAGAAATTATTGTGACCACCTTCTTGTCGTAGCCAAAAGGTTTCCAATTAAATTTAGCATTTCAAGAACCTTACTCGTAGAGATTTTAGGTGCCTCGTGACTATATATAGTTGCCATCATAGAGCTATTTGACGAGTTTAAAGAACATGAAAAATTAGCAAAATTTTAAATCAATTTATAAATAAAAATAATAGTGGATGCCATTAAATGAATGAATAATGATAAGTAGTGGTTATGGATACGCATTGAAATTAATATTTACGCAAAGGGACACTTCATTCATGCATTTTCTTTGTTTAGCAGCAGCAACAGTGTATGTTAGGGCTAACTTTTATTAAGGTTTTTTTAAACCAAAACTGTAAGAAAAGAATTTCATAGTAAAGAAGTCCGGCAATAAAAATCTCTGTGTTGTCCTCATCTTCCTCCCTGCACCAGCATTTAAGCATGTCTGGCTCTGCCAACAGCAGTTATCAGTAAAAGAGTTTATTAGCAGACTCGAAAAATCTTCAGATATTGCGTCCCTTGTGTTTCTATATAAAGGGAGGATTGGCCTTAATTTTTGTTATTCCAAGTGATCATTTCCTTCTACATACGAAGCGTTTTATTTTCTGAGGGGCTTTTGGGAGATAATATGGAGATAGAGATGAGTCATCCTGGTCCGAGTAGTAATGGAGGTGGAGACGTAGAGAAGGGCGGTAGCGGTGTGGTGGCTGGTGCAGCATATTTGGCATGGGAGGACTTGACAGTGGTGCTGCCAAATTTTGGGAATGGACCAACAAAAAGGTTGCTTAATGAGATAACTGGTTATGCTCTTCCTGGAAGAATCATGGCTGTTATGGGTCCTTCTGGCTCTGGCAAGTCCACACTTCTTGATTCCTTAGCAGGTACTCCCCTCCCCCCCACCCTCACACCCTCTCTCTATATGCATACGTATGTCTCAGTGTGTGTGTGGGGGGAGGTGGGGTGTTGTTGCCTGGTCATTTGGTCTCTTGTATCTCATTCATTATATCCATAAAAACTTCAAATGAAAATTAATCAACATGCAGCATTTCTTACATATAGTGCACCATTCGCTTGTTTAGTTGTCTGGTAACGTGTATTTTTACAGTACTAGAAAGGAAGTATACAGGGATTCTTTTTTTTTTTTTTATCAATAAT
>CAIGRB010098972.1:39981-54485 GCA_903798255.1 Fraxinus quadrangulata
TCATGTAATAGTTTATTTCAATTGTAAAATAGTTATGATATTGGTAAACGTTTAGTATGATTCTTCGTCATTTAAACGTCTACTTCTATCACTTAGATTTTTGTTCCGAACGCTATTATATGGGGTATTAGTCTTTCAAACAATCTTTCAAGCTTTCTAGTGTTCGCCCCTTACACTAGCCATTGTAATTTACTGTTTTCAGCAATTGTAATTTCTAGTTTTCAAGCAATCAATGATCAAGTTTCTTTCAATTGTGTTTTAAGTTTTCTACAATTTGTAATCAAATCTTCTTTCGTCCCGAAACGATCAAGAAAAGACAGAAGGTAGTCTAGCGGAGCAGACTACTGTCACACAGTATCTCTTTCTGTGCTAAAAAGAAAGGCACCTTGTGAAACTTTGTCTAAACCTTCACTTGTGCCATCCACGGTACCAAACCTTTCAGAAATTAGCACCTTGAGTCCATATTGATGATTTCTGTTAGTTTGACCGTTAATTGACTATAATAATAAACTTTGACAATTTTTTAAAAGGGTAAAATAGTAATTTTACAATTTTAATATAAAATACAATAAAAACTATATTAAAAAAAGAAAGATAAAAAGGCCTCTCTCCTTGACCAATCCCGATCCTACCCCATCCCAAATGTTGACACCACCATTTCGCCTCCACGACGTCGCCACTGCCATCTCCTCCACCACGTCCATTTCCACCTTGATTCTAATTTCTATAGTGTGGGAATCTCACTAGATTGAAGCTTTGTGTCTGTCGCGCCATAACTGATGATGAAATGGCTGCTTTTACCTAAAACTGTAATAGTTTACGCAAATTTTCATGTGGATTTAGTAGTTTCGGGGCCACTTGCTCAATAATTACAAATTTCTTGAAGAATTATCGGTGAAGCGATTGTCTGGTGTTAGTGACGGTGTTGGGGCTGAGCCAATCGGACCGGAAAAGGCTGCTTGAGCTCTAAAAGTTATTTGTTTAAAAGAGCTTCACAATGGTTAGTGTTTCAGGCCTTTGATTATTGGTTCCAATAATTTGAGGAGTTTGAAGTTGTTCAGATGTTCTGCTAATTGGGACATTTTGTTGGTAGTGATATCAGATTGGATTACTAGGCTCGTGGAGCTTCATCTTGAGAAGCTTCAAGAGTTGGTTCTGATTGGTGTGAATCTCACAAGATCGAGTTTAGAGAAGTTAGCGGCACACTGTCAAAATTTGGAAAGATTAGCATTGTGCGGGAGCGACACTGTTGGTGATGCAGAGATATCGTGCATGGCTGCAAAATGTATAGCATTGAAGAAGTTGTGCATAAAAAAGTTGTCCAGTGTCGGACCATCGCATAGAAGCGTTGGCTGGTGAGTGTCCAATTTAGTGAAAGTGAAGTCCAATAAGTGTAGGGGTAACTTCTGAGGGAGCTGATTGGTTGAGGCCAAGTAGAGGTTCTCTTGATGTGAATTTGAATGCCATGGAGCCAAAAATACGAGATGCGAGTTCTAGTGAGCAAGAAGCTAGTGGTATTGGAATTCCACAAGTAGAGGCCAACTAACGAAGATTATAACTGCAACTTAGCATCACAAAGAAACGAAAGTTCAAAGGCCTTCTTGAGCAGCCCACTTCTGAGCTTGGAAAAAGTCACTTGCCTGCTTGTTGCATTTTCGATCCTTTTTATTTGAGTTTTCACTCTCACCATTTTATATTTATTTATAGTTATTTCAATAAAGGATGAATGTAAGATACAAAAGAAAAAAAAACATTAAGAAATGAAAAATTAGAAAATAGCAACCAAATCAAGAAAATCAAAAACATAAAAGGATTTCCAAAAATAGAAAGGGATTATTTTGAAAACACATACAAAAACCGTTTTTTATATCTGTGAAAACAAGGGAGAAAAAAGATAAAAGCTACGATTGGGAGAAGCATGATAATTTGAGATTAATCGACGAATATATGAAGGTTATGGGAATGAAGGTGGAAATGGAAGTGGTGGAGATGGTGGTGGCGCCAACGTTGGTGGGTGCGGTTGAACTATCCGATAGTGGTGGTGATAGTTTTGGGGTGAGTGTGTAGAGTAGATGCAGAAGGTGGAAATGAATTTTTAATTTTAATTATTTGATTTTAGTTATTTTATTATAAAAAAATGTAAAGTTACTATTTTATCCTTTTAAAAATTGGTCAAAGCTTACTATTATAGTCAACTAACAGAAATGATCCATTTTGACTCCAAGTGTTAATTCTGAAAGGTTTGGTACCGTAAGTAGTACAAATGAAAGGTTTTGGCAAAATCTGCTACTAAACGAAAGATTTGGTACCACTACTGCAATTATCCCTAATTTTAAAAATTAGTAATTTAATATAAAAACTAATTTTTCAATTATTTTAGTATGTTGATAACTTATTTAGTAATTTTTCACCCTTTTCGTATATAATCAGTAAAATTTGACTTGAAACTATTTATCTGCACCTACATCTTATAAAAACATTATGAGCCTGACTAAAGTCGTAAAGTTGCTTTGATAAGCATATTTTCAAAGTGAACAAGCCAATTCAATCACCAATGTTTTAATACCGGTCCAAGCAACGACTAGGGAAATAAATGGACCCAAAATGTTTCCCCACTTTTCAACCATATTCTTTTAAAAAAAAATCATTTTTCACTTGAAAAATCAGTACCAAACAAGCTTTAAAAAAAAACAACAAAATTTAACGTGCACTCACCAGTTCATAGATTGTTTAAGCAGTTTTCAATTATCAATTTTCCATCTAAAAGGATAAATCTGCACGGATCTTACCCCCAATTCAAGTTCCCTTTGTATATTTTCTAAGTGGATGACAATTCGAAGCCTAATATTGTAACCTGACAAATTTTCTAAGTGAACGAACCCTATCAACTATCAATACTTGACTAGAGTAAATTGCTTTATTACACCATATTTTCCAGAAGAACAAGCCACTAGACCCTATTACTACTATTCGACTAGGTCAGAGTGTTATAACAAGTCCAGTAACCTCATTACCTAAAATCGACTAAGTTCAAGCCACTCAAACCTAATATTAGCAACTTGAACAGAGTCTACTGGCCACCTTCAACTTTATTCCCACTTCAGCCATAAACTAAGGAGCCAAAATAGCATTCATGAACAATAATAAACCACTAACCTTTCAATATTGACAGTGGGTTAAAAAAGAGTATTCGTGCAGCCTGATGCCAAGTTAATCAAGAAATGCATTATGTGTTTTTGCCTTCTCTTTATTAAGTTTATGGGTGCCAAGTCACCCTCATCCTGTTTTTGCTTGCTTTTTATGCGAAGAAAACATGTCAAGTAATTGATGATACGGAAGTGAAAATAAGGGAGAGAAAAAAGAGAATTTTCTGCACAATTAGCATCTTCTAGTAAATTGGATGCAGTTATTATTACATGATATGGCACGTAGAATGAAAACATCACTCTCAATTCTACAAGAAATTTTGTTAAAGCCTCTTCCATAGAAAAACACAAGAGGGTTGTACTTTCAGCCTACATCTCAAACTATTGACCTTTTAAGGAATTTTTTATCCCAAATATATCAGTTGAGTGTTACGCGATATGATATGATTTTGTTTCAAATTTACTGATAGATTTTCAACGTGTACCAAAACATCATTTGTGTGTCCAACATTACCAACAATATGAAATCATTGTTTTAAAACTAACTTTGCGATGAGTTGTCAATACAACCTTAGTTCCTGTTAAATTACCAACAACTTCAATACTGAGTTAATATACTATTGACTCTATAGTCAGTCAGCAATCTCCATTTTTCTTGTTATGTGAGGTAGACCAGAAAGTATTACTTTAAAGTTTAAACCTCCCAGTATCCCACCACATTCCGACCTCTAACATTTATCACTATTCCCTTCATTCTACATAGAATGCAAAATTAAAATGAGCTTTTATAGCATTATCATTCTAGTTTAGTCTACTTCCTTACAAAGGAAAGGTAAGGAATTAATATTTGAAATTTCACAGTATACCAATATTTATTCAAGAAAAAATTTGTTGTACTTGAAGATTGTGGGAAAAGTGATAATTCCTCCATCCCAAAGTGAAATTGAATGTTTCAGTTTAACTTGGATGTCTGGCTGAGAAGAAATTGAAAAGCTGCAAAACTTGTGTGCCCCCATAGATGTGATGTAAAAACATTCAATTGGATAGAGTACACTGCTAACGAAAAGATATAACAATTTTACGTCGAAAATGGAAAGATTGGTACTAGCACAAGACAAAACATGAAACATAGAGATACTATTGACATTAACTCCTGGTTTGAACTGTACACCAGGGACATGTTGGATACATAGTATTGGATAAGAGATTGGGCAGTACGATGGACTACTTTTTCTTCTTTATACTGTCTAGAGTCTAGGATCAACCCACCTTACAAACATGCTATAGGTGTCTTAAATTGCCCTTGCATTTGGAGAAAGATTCAGTCACTCTATATGCTAACAATCTATAATCAGGCAAAGACAAAACAGACAGTGGACACAGCCAAGTAGCTTTCTATAGGTGGAACATAACCAACCTGAGTGTATTCCTCAAGCTTGATCACCCATTTCAGCAGTAGTATTCCCTTTTACCACTTTGTACATGGGGCTCATTCTGGTGATATTCCATGGACTACCTGTCATCAGAGAGTAGGTCTGCATTATATAAAATCCACCTACCCTCTTCTTCTCTAAACAAAGAACAGAAAGAAGACAATACTGGATAGAACAATTAGTCAACGACACAAATCTGGTGCTTTCTACCAAAATTATAGTCATATGAACGAGAAAAAATAAAACTAGACCAATGACCAAATTAGAGCTACTAGATCATTGCACGATGAGAATAAATTTTTAAGGAATACAAGTGCCAGAGGCAGCAAAGTTTTAGATTCATAAATGTTACAAGAGAATAATTTTGCTAAGGTAACATCTTTAGGAATCCTTTGTAGTCAATCAATATTAAATACTTTAAAAAAGATCCCCAACGCAAAAAATCCTTCTTCTCTACTATCTTGAAGCAACTATGTGACTACTTTTTTCCACTTTGCTCAATCTAAGGCTAATTACTCCATCAATTCACCCTCAGAGAGTAAATGGCCAGAGGAATGTTGAGTCACACTTCTAATAGGTGTCGATTTATCGACTAATTGACTGTTTATATGTCAGCCATGTCATTGACAGTTAACAAAAGTACAACAAAAATAAAAAAATAAAAAAAATCCTAATTCCTATGTAACTGAAAGACAAGTGATGAGATTTTATAGCTACTGTTTCTTCTCACTGGACACACCATTCTCAACTCTGCCATCAACAGCTTGATATGGAACTTCAATCATTGGTCTTGGGACAGGACGTTCATCAAAGTCATCTGGGAACTGTTCAAAATCGGGACCAAAATTGAACTTGACAACACAATTGGGCTGGTTCGGAAGAGTATACATTGAAGCTGCAGGATAGTAACGACCACCATAAAGATCCTTGAAAGCAACACCTTGGCATATACCGTTTTTGAAAAAAGACATCTCACTTCCTGCACAGCAGAAGCAACAGTTTACATAGAACTCATCGTATCACTTAAAAAATAGAACTTTCAAAGGGCTGCTAGAGTTTTCAGTTGTTCAATGTTCAAAGACTTAAAAAAGACGCTAAGGCAACATAGAAAGAACATGGCAAATACAATTCAATGTTCCGATGCCACATAGCAAAGAAAAATCTGAACAGTGAGAAAAGGAGAATGACACAAGATAAATATAACCAAAGAGAGCAGTAATATAGATGAACAAGAAGAAAAAGCAGCAAGAGCAGAATGAGCTCATACACTAAAAAATATTCTACAACAGAATGCCATCGCCAGGTGGCCTCCCATCTGCCATGCAGTCGTGAATTGCTACAATGAGAAATGCTAAATAGCTACAAGCAAATTCCTCTAACAACTCAATGCCCACAAACAATACTAACTAGAACGAATCATACTTGCAAATTCAAAGATAAATCTAACAGGAAAACATCAGTCAATGACTATTGGTTAAGTTCCTTTTATAACTCGTACAAAAGCATAATCCAGTATAAAGCACACGCCATATGCAATACCAGTTAACCATAAGTAAAAGCAACATTCTTCTATTAATGATCATCAATACAAGAAGCAAATATAAAAGAACACAAATAGGCAATAAACAACCTGCATTGCCGAAATTAATGCTTCACTCACCTGGCACAACTTTTGGGGGATCCTCCTTGGGATTGGGAGCACAAACATACCGCTGGCCCTTGTACAAGACCATGCGTGGAGGATCAGGTGCATAGGACCCTCCGTCTGGCAAACTAATATAAAAACCGATAACATCACCTTCTTTATATCCTTCCTCCCCATACTTCTCCCTCAATGCCTTGTGCACTTTACTCCCATCAATATCCCTATATCCAAAGCTATTCCCATCATACCCCACAGGAGCCTGCAAGTCCCCTTTATCTGTGGACCACCCCAACCTTGTATGCCCTGTCTCACCCAGATGCACCACCTTAATCTCGAAATACCATGCGCCCTCTTCAACCCCCCTTGTCGCCCTAACCATTCTGTACCCCTTCGTGCTACCCGCACTCAATCTATCCTCACTCAATTCCACCTTTTCAGCCTTATAAACCTTCGACAGGCAAATCTTCAAATCGTGGCTATCATCACTTTTGTCAGGGAACCTCGGGATAGGGGTTATCAAAACCTTATCTTCAGTTGCCGTGTTGGTACCCGTGGCATTTTTGGAATTGTGGTTTCCATTGGAGGCGTTTTTGGCCTTTTTCTTCCCCTTCCTTGTGGTCGTCGTCCACACATCCTTGCTCTTCTTCTTCAACTTCTTGCTCGTCTTCGAAGCTGTCGCCTTTCCATTTTGAGCGGGGGGTGTAGTTTCTTCCACGGCGGAGGGTATTTCGGAAATATCATTCTCTAGGCGTTCAGGTTTGGGCAAATCCGATAGCTGTTTTTGCTTCTTAGGTGGGGCGTCTTCTTCCTCTTCCTCCTCCTCCTCTTCTTCTTCCTCCGAATCAGGGTGCGAAATTGGGGAATGCTGGGATCCGTTTTGGTCGGATTCCGGAGCAATTGGAGTTCCGTGGTTGGAGATTTCGTCGGAGGAAATTTCTTCGGACGCGAGAGTTTCTGGTTCCTCTTTGATGCTGTTCACGGGCTCGGATATGGTGTCCGGTGTTGTGATGGAGGTGCCGGGGACGGCGGCCTCATCAACCGTTGCAGTGGAGGTCTTCGGAGGCGGCAGCGTAGTGACATCATTCATATTTTCGTCGCCGTCTACAGAGGTGGTCGGGAAGGTATCCATATTGAGGAAGATGGGATGAGTAGTGGTGTTTGCTTTTGGATACGAAGAAAAGTTTTGCTTATATGAGACCAATAAGTGTCTGTGGGCTTGGACTCTTAGTCCTTAGGCCCATCCAAAAGATTAAACTGGGCCCAAATAATGTTTGAGATCCAGTTTTTGACTCACAAAATAATAGAGCGGAAATTAAGGTAGGTTTTTTAAGATGTGGAAATTACATAATTCCATTCCAGGTGTTTAAAGATTGATGTTCAATAATAAGATTTAAAGTTTACTTGTTCAAAAATCAGGTAATAATTTAATATTTTAATGCATACAATAATATTAATAAATTAAATCCACCCAATTAAAACCCTAATTTATTTTAACAATCATCTTCCCCTCCTCTCTATCATCTCCCTAATTCGAAACCCTAAATCGAGATTAATCCCCAATCTTTCTCTTTCTCTTTATCTTTATCACACACATCACTAGAGCACCGCTGGCGCTTTCTCTTTATCACACACATCACTGGAGCACTGCTGGCGTGGAGTCGATGAGAGGCATGATGTCGTTCAAGGCGACCCATTCTTGGCGTTGTTGCGCAGTGCAACATCAGAGTTACCTGCCGACGTAGTTTGTGTTGATTGCTGCCATGAAGGATGGCAGATGTTGATGGTCCTGCAAAGATGGTGGCGCCGCTGTTCACTGCTGCATGTGGTGCTTAAAGCGCCGCCTAGTTTCGATTTGAGTCGATTACAGCAAGATTAATGAGATTTGTTGGTGGTGATGTCTGTGGTGGTGTTGGAGGAGACGGGGTTGGAGGTGGTGGCGAGTTTATGGTGGGTGGTGGTTGTGGTGTAGTGTGGTGTGGTGTGGTGTTGCATCTTTGTTATTAGAGGCGATGGGGATGGTGGTAGATCTGGTCGTGGAGACGGGGTTGAAGGTGGTGGTGTGTCTGGGAATTTTTTTGTTGGATCTGGTGATGACGATTTTGTTGGTGGTGGTGATGTTGTGGTGGCAGCAGTGGTTATGGGGTTGGCGATGGATCGGGTGGTGACTAGAGTTCTAATAGAGTTGATTGTCATGGTTTTTATTAGCAGTTGATTGGATCTCGTTGCAACGATTTTGTTGATGGAGATGTTGTCGCAGTGGCGGCGACTGCAGTGTAGGTGGTGGTCTATGTGATCCACTATTTGACTTGTGACCAACTGTTGAATCATAATCTTAAAATTCGATAATTTGTGATCAATAAATTTGAAAATATATGACAGATTCATAAATTTTTACCTATAATTTTCTTATTTGTGACCAATAAAATAAATTGTAATCTTAAAATTCGATAATTTGTGACCAACAAATTTGAAAATATGTGACTGATTGATAAATTGTGATCTATAATTTTTTATGTGACCAATAAAATAAAATGTAACTTATAAATTTTTTTATTTGTGGCCTCGAATTAATTTATGACCAATTAATTTGATAATATATGATCAATAAATAAGTTGTGACTTATGATTATGTACTTATGACTATTAATTGTATAACTATGACTTTGTTGTATTTAATTAATAAATACCTACCCGATTTTTGCATTAAATAAACTTAAAACCTGATATTTTAATTACGCATAGTTAATGTCTTAATTGTAAATTTCTTCCTTTTAAGATCCAATTTCATATATAAGATTTGAAGTTTTATCTTTCATATTTCAGACAATAATTAATTATTTAATATTTTTTAAATAAATACAATATTAATAATCAATCAAAACTAATTATATCACTTTCTCTTTCTAATTTCTCACTCTCTTTTACGGCTACAACACCACAGGTGCCTTTCATTGTTGTTGCTGCCGAAGACACCGTCATCACAATTCGGAGCATGCCACCACCCCACAATGCCGCTTACTCATCGCCTTTTTCCTGAATCAGTGACGCTTATCGCCTTATTCTTCTTTTTTCCCTGAGTTTGATTTTCAATAGTTTCTTGTGCTATTTGCAGTGATTAGGGAGGTTGATCTTTGCGTAGGGATGATGGTGCGATGGTACGGAGCGTTATAGGTCGAGACAGGTGACTGGAGCTACAAATCTCTAGTCTGTGATAGTGGTGTTGTGGGTACGATGCCATGTAGAGTGTCATGGTTGGGTGCAGTACCGTGTGCGTTAGTGGTGCCGTGATGTGTGTTGTAGGTATGGTGGCGAAAACGGCGTGGCGGCGGCGGCTATGGAGGTGTGCAGTGGTGTTGACCGATTGTCGTGAGGTGGGTGGGGGTGGCTCTGGAGGAAGTGGTGGTCACAAATTATTTGGTTGATTGTAACCAATAAATTAGTTAATTTGTGACTAATAAATAATATGTGATTAATTATTTGAAATTGTGACGAATAAACGGATATTTTGTGACAAATAAATAATATATAATTTATAACTTGTGACCAATAAATAATATGTGAGCTAAAAATTTGAGATGTGACTTATGAATTTTGTTATTTGTGACGATAAATAATTGTTATCTATAATTTTTTTTGATTCATGACCAATGAATAAATTGAGACTTGTAAAATTTTTTATTTGTGGCCTATAAATTTTTTTTATTTTTGATTGAGAAATAATTTGTGACCAACTTATTCGATAGTATAGAATTACGTCATTAATATATTTAATTAATAAAATCATTTCATTGATAAAATATATTTTTAATTAATTATTTCATAAATAAAATTTAATTAGTATATGATTTTTGAAGTTTTAAACCTTATTTCTTAGTTTTGAAATTGATCATACTTAATCTCTTGTACATAAAATTTTTCCAAGTTGATATAAGGGTTCTTTAGGAGTAAACAATTTCAACAGTCCCAAAACTTTATTGTGTGGGAAAAATGTCCACCTACTTTTATGTTGCTTTGAAACCTAATATAGCGACAAAGATAAAATCGCACAATTTTTCTGAAGTGTTTTGATGTTTAAAGTACAAAAGAAGCGTATTTTCCTTTTAAAAAATGATGTAATTTTATCTAGGGGTGGACATTGTTACATTTGATTTTGGTTTTGTTTCCAAGAGAACCGAATCGAACTATGAATTAATGATTTTTTTTTAGAAGAAAGAAAAAGAACATTTGAGGAGAAAAATCGAAGGTTAATGCTTTAATTTAAGAAATTCATGCGACGATAGACGGTAGGCGATAGTTGTTGGTCTCCATGTGAGAGTCATTATATAAATTGTAAAGGAAAGAAAATGAGAAATAAATTAGGATCTGAGTCTTCAAAATGAATTAGGATCTTTAATCTCCACATTAAGAAATGAGAAACCGAAGTTACATTATTTTCAATTGGATTTTAAATTTTTTGATGTGAATTGTGATTCACTAAATTGTAATATATATATAATCGAACCAGAAACAGAATCAAATAGTNGATTCACAAATAATAATAATAATAATAATAATAATAATAATAATAATAATAATAATAATAATAATAAATTTTAAATATTGAGTTTTGTTCTTGATTCTAGTACAAGAACCGAATGAGAACTAGAATCAAGTAGTTCTAAGAATCGGAGCCATTAATTTTTCTTTATAGAACTGAATCGAATTGTTCGATTTCGTTTGGTTCTGATTTGGTTTGATAATTTTGTCCACCCTAATTTTATCATTAGGCGCATTAACAAAAAAGGAAAAAAGAAAAAATGAAAACAAATTATGGGTTGGACTAACTTGGCCTGCAATATTGATGAATTCATGGGCCTATTCGATCCTCAAATTTAGAAGAGAGTCGTGATCTAGCTCAAATCGTATTCCTAGAATCGAGCTGTTTAACTTATCTTTAAATGTGCTCGAAGCACTTGTAAAGTCAACTGGTCTTTACATGTAGTTTGCTTATGTACGTGTTAAGCGAACTTTAATTATTTTTATTTTAAGTAGGTCAAATATACTATTTATCAATATATTTTGTAGGATATTATCCACTTATTTATCATACCATTCACTTATTAATCACATATTCCATTGAATTCGTAGTTTATAAGTACTAAAAATACATTACTAAACCGATCTTAAAAAACCTAAATTGGAGACACACACACACGAATCCGATTTCCTAAGTACAGTGCTTAGCCAGGTGACAAAACAACTATACTAATATAATGTGCCACCTAAGTACGGTACTTTACATAAATTAAGCACGGTACTTAGGAGATCATTACTATATAAATTACTATATATTGAAAAGTGCATGTGATTAAGCCCCTGTTTGGTGTAGTTAAAAATAGCATTTTTAGTAAATTTTAAAAAAGGTTGATTAAATATGTAGTTAAAAAATTAATAAAAATTGTGAGTGTTATGAAATACGTAATTCAAAATTAATTTTTGATTTTGAATTAATTTTTTATTAATAATTTAAGCTACACAGGGACTAAGAGTTTTGACAAATAATCTGCACGTGCCCTAAGGTGTATTACCCGTGTATATTGCTATATTAAGGTCTATAAATCACTATCAAAGCGTTGTTGCGTTTATACTTCTGCTGTTTGACTTTAATTTAATTATTAAGTTCACTTCTAATCAAATTTCATTACGCTAATTTTCAATTTACGTATTAAGTACGTAAAGGTGTTTAGTATTAGATTGCTAATTACATACATTATATGGAACTCTTTTTCGCCTGTTACGTATAATTTATAGGATTTGGCTACGTGTACTTAAATGATTACATAATGTCACACGACACTTTACCATTTGCGAGTTTAAAATTAAGTCAACTTTTTCATCAAATCTTTTCTTTCCACATAATTTTATGTAATCCATTATGTTTTATTTTTATGTATAAGAAGCGTAATTCTTTTTTTTCAAATATGGATACAATGCAATACAAGATAAAGTAGAACGAAAAATGACTCGAGTCAAGTCTTGTCATCCATGCAAGTATGAAAATTACATATGATTAACCGTTAAGAATTAGATACGCTAATTATATACCACCAAGAGTAACAAAATTGCTGTAAAAAATAGATATAAGAACACACTAGATTTATAAAGGTCTGTCTTAATCTGAGACTACGTCATGTTCCTTCGTGGAAGTAATTCACTATGATGAAAAAAATTTACAAGAGAAAATCGTACACCCAATCTTCTCTAACTTCTCTCTTCAATGATAATATGAAGCTCTAATGATGATTTCTTATTTATAAGACAAACTAGGGTAAAATCGAAATTACAAATGTGAAATTCCCTATTTATAGAGGTCGATCTGCGTACTGATTCTGCACAATAGTGCTAATTATGCCTCACAATTTAACACTTTGGTATGATGAAAAACTAATGATGCCAGCAAGTGAGAGTTTAAACATAAATGAACTGTTTTTCTCTCTTTTAACAGTTCAGAATTATAGATTATGTAATTCACCAGTAATTCCTTATGTGTGCATGTAATTTCCTTCGTGTGCTCTACGGTAATGATCACATGAATTAGCAAACTCTATGAAGCCAAGTTTGACCATAAAAGCCACACATGCATATATCATCTTCTGATTTATCTTTGATCATTTCAATCTGATCATCTCTACTGATTCAAGAAGATGAAAATGGGATCCTCTAATTGTAACTTAGAAGTGGGTGGCCTATGCAAAACCCTTCTCATTTTCTGTATGGTCCTTTATTTTGTTTTCGTTGCCCTTTCCAATCAATATCCCAACTGTCCAGCTTCAGATTTTTTTTCTCCCTTCTGGAAAACAACATTTTCTAATTCCATTTCAATCTCAAGTTCTGCACTTTCTCCTACAATTTCTAACGATTCGAAGACAAATCTTAGTCACCTAGTTTTCGGGCTCGTGGGCTCTGAAAAAACATGGCATCATAGGAAAGCATACATAGAATCATGGTGGAGACCAAACACTACAAGGGGATTTCTGTTTCTTGATAAAGAGCCAACAGCAGGACTCCTCCCTTGGTCTGGTGCTTCTCCTCCTTACAAAGTATCAGATGATCTTACAAAATTTCTTAACAAAACTGATGTCACGGCTCAACGGATTATTCATGGAATAATGGAAGCTTTTAGAGAGGGTCATGAAAATCTTAGATGGCTAGTAATGGGAGACGACGATTCGATATTTTTTCTTGATAATATTGTTGATGTTCTTGCAAAGTTAGATCATACAAAGTATTACTACCTAGGTGGGCAGTCTGAGTTTATTTTGTCGAATTATTGGTACTCATTTAGCCAAGGTTTTGGTGGAGGTGGATTCATGTTGAGTGCCCCTTTGGCAAAAGCACTGGCTAAAGACATGGAAAATTGTCTCAAGAGATATGCACATCTCAAGGCTGCTGATCTAACCACAATGTCATGTATAGCTGATATTGGAGTCAGTTTGTCTCCCATAAAAGGAATTCACCAGGTAACTTAGCCTCAGCTTGACCCCCATTTTTTTAAAATTGATTTTTCTTCTAACTTATTTTCAACTATTTATTTTATCAAAATCTACTAAAAATGTGATTTTTAGTGCTAAACCAAATAGAGATTTTAATATCATGTCTTTTATAAGTACTCTGTTAGAACCAATCAAAGATATCGTTGAACGATTCATCTAAAAAAATCCTAATATTAATGAATTTTGTGTAGTAAAAAACATGCAATGTCAGACAAAATGCTACTCAAATATCACTAAAATTTAAAGTTCAATAAGCTTATGGTTCAACTCCTTTAAAAATATGGTCTATATACTTAATTCATATAATTAGTACTTAACTTCTAATGTACAGATGTGGTATTACAGATGGATTTGCGTGGTGATGTATCCGGTTTCTTATCATCACACCCACAATTTCCACTCATGTCCCTTCACCATTTCGACATGGTGGAACCAATATTTCCGTCCATGGATCGTGCCGAGTCGACGAGACACCTCATGAAGGCGGCCGAGGTCGAACAGTCTCGGATGATGCAACAAACCATCTGCCATAACAGGCAAAGTAACTGGACCTTTTCCATTTCTTGGGGCTATTCTGCACATGTATACGAGAGAATTATGCCACGAAGTTATTTACAATACCCCATTGAAACCTTTAAAACATGGGGAAAGAGTCCAAGGCCACCAAATTATATGTTCAACACAAGAAGACCTTCTAATGATCCTTGTGAAGCACCACATCTTTTCTTTTTTGAATCTATAGAAAAAA
>CAIGRB010098972.1:54854-75005 GCA_903798255.1 Fraxinus quadrangulata
GTATTTTTAACTATTTTCAATATCTGTTTGGACTATTCGATATGCCCATAATTTAGTTCTCGAAATAAGTTTTGAGATGACATAAGCAATTTGTAAATTCGATTAGCGTACGATCGTTGGAGAATTTTTAAAATTAGCATGTTATCGAAATTTAAATTTATTGTGATTTTGCCCTTATTTGGTGGATATTAAAATCAATTTTTAGTAAAATATGAAGTTAAACATTTATAGATTTCATGAAATATGTTATTAAAATTAATTGATAACTTTGATTTAGATTAAAATTTAGATTTCAATCGATACTGAACATGACTTTATAAATTAAAAAAAAAAATCTTTCTCAAAAGTTTGGGGGGCACGTGCCCCCCAGGTCCGCCAATGCTTCTAATATATTATATTTATGCTATTCATAGTGAAGACTATCGATAGTCGTCCTACGTAGCACACATAACTCATCAAGTAACAAATTGTCATATATATGCTAAGCACTATGAATAACATTATTCTATATTTAGTCACGACTATTCATGTTACCTACGTACTCTTATTAATCCTGAAAAAAAAAAAAGAAAAGGACATTAGGATGTATGCTCTTGCTTTCGATATAAACACCTTTATATTAGATTCAAACATCTTGTTTTCTAATTATTATTTTCCTTCCTCAGATTGGTCGAAGTGAATGCTGTGACGTCGTTGGAATAGACGGAACAAAAGTGGATGTTAAATTTAGAGAGTGCATGACGGATGAGATCGTTGCTTAGGTATTATAATTGTTTTCAGATAATTTAGAGAGTGATATTATATTTTTACAAAACAAAGCTTGGATACTAGACTTACAAACTGAAATGTGGGCACGAGGAGTGCATAGAACTAATTAATTAAATTCTGTTTAAAAAAAAAAAACATGCATGGTATCTATATCTAATAAAGTTCGATCATTTTACTAATTATAGGACAAATATTTTCTTAAGAATTGGCAAGAAAATTCGTAATAGTTTTGTACTCTATAAGTTACAGTTAGGTAAAACAGAAAGTAAGAATGAGTACTAACTATTTAGCCCACTAAAGGCAAGGTTAGGCAGATGCTTAAATTAAGTTAGCAAAAACTCAATGTACTATTCCTGCAATGAATATTATGAAAGTCAATTTTTTACGAGTCTTATTTATTATTTGCTATTAATATTAATCACCAAATTGTGTCATCGGACGTCTTTGAAGTAACGACTTTGGTGTTCATATGTAGATTATGTATGAGAAGTATTTGCGTGCAAAGTGTTTGTAGAAGGTTCTCGAAAAAAGCCTAGTTTATATTTTTGGAGGTTCGAATTTATAGATAAAATTTAGGCGATTAGACGAGACGCTTATTAGTTATTGAAAGTAACCCACAACAATCGTCACGTGTTTGGCGATGTAGTTTGTAACGAAGTTAACGGTGAAAATAGCCTCCTTACGCATGTGTTAAGCATATTTATTTTTCCCGAATATTGGAGTTTCGGTTGTGCGATTTGGTGCACCCCTTGCCAGTTCGCCAAGGGCAAAGGGCAAGACCACTCTATGTTGAATCCTTTGTTGTTTTTCTTTTTCATTTTGTGGAAATTTTGGAGGTAATTTCTATAATCTCTATGTAGGAGTGAATTTCAGTTAATGCTCTAATTACCGTATTATAAATTAATATGTGGGTGACTCTTTATGGAGACTTAGCTCAATGGCTACCATTGGAAGTGATCTCTGGTAGTCAAAAGGAAATCTTCAAGTTCTAACTTTCGACTCTATGTGTTGTTTAATTATGTTATATTAGCTATATACATCACACCACTACTAATGTATCTAAACTTGTTTTGTACGCTTGGTCCATAAGTTACTTAAATACAATGAGTTCCTCGGACCCTACATTCTTGAAGTCAAAAAGTTTAATAATCTTTTTTTCGAAGTTTTCGAATGATGTAGTTTAACTTAATATTTTCAAGCCATGGAGATCCATTTGACCTTTCCCCTATTAACTCGAATCCCTCCAACAACTCCTTAGGAATTTTGGTTTCGAATTACCGGTAAAAATTGGTGGACCATTGTAATCTTCACCTGAATTAACATCATTTGTTGCTCAGGATTGAAAGGATAAAAGGACAATCATTGCCGTCGGAGCCCTCCACGACTAAAATATTCGCATGCCAACAATTCTTACATGCCGATCCCTATAGTTACCTCATGCCGAACATATCCAATAGAAAACAGAAAACGATCCAAAACGGCCAAAGAAAACGGCCCCTTAATAATCTTTTTTTCGAAGTTTTCGAATGATGTAGTTTAACTTAATATTTTCAAGCCATGGAGATCCATTTGACCTTTCCCCTGTTAACTCGAATCCCTCCAACAACTCCTTAGGAATTTTGGTTTCGAATTACCGGTAAAAATTGGTGGACCATTGTAATCTTCACCTAAATTAACATCATTTGTTGCTCAGGATTGAAAGGATAAAAGGACAATCATTGCCGTCGGAGCCCTCCACGACTAAAATATTCGCATGCCAACAATTCTTACATGCCGATCCCTATAGTTGCCTCATGCCGAACATATCCAATAGCACCAACAATACCATCATTAGGCCTTTTCAATATACCGATCGAGTGAGATGGATATATTTTTTAAATAGATAATTTATTAATATATGTTCGAATTAACTAATGCAGATGGATCCTCTTCACACTCCTTAATTAGTAGAAATATAGTGATTGAATATAAAATAATATTGATAAGCATATAGGATCACTTCGAACTTTGAGTCATTTCCATTTATGTCATTTCTATTACGAATTATTTTCATTTCCATTTTCGTCATATCCAAAATTCCATTTGTTTAGACATTAATTAAGGGTTATAATCTGATTTTACATTTATCTGCATAATGTGCTAACATTACTCATTCTTATTCTGTAATTATGTATCAATAATATAACAAAAAAAAAAAAAAGTGTGCCCATTATCATTTTTATAATTGTGTTAGAATATGCTTATCAAATATGATTAGATGTAAAAATAAATAAATTTTTTTATCACGTGACTCTCCTTATTAGTCACGTTTTCTATTTAATTCATTTTAATAAATTAAATATACGTGCAAAATATGAAGAGAACAATTATAATGACGAATAAAATTTTATAACATTTTCCAATTTATATATACTTTGTCTATTTTAATTTCTTTTGTGGAGTATAAAACAATATAAGTGAGTAAAATATCATTAAATCTTCTGTTGATGGATAATATAAACGATATACTTAGGGATGGATTCAGTACCGAACTACAAGCCAAATTAATACGTAAAAAGAAAAATTACAAAAGAAAATTTTATTTACATAAAAAACAAAAAAAATTCTACCAAAAAATGAAGTGGGTTGGGGACTGGGTCGGACCCCCTACATCCGCCCCCGGATATACTTCAAGGAGCTGATATAACACAAATTACAACATTAAATTGAAACATAAAACTGGCTTCATCTTATTTTGGCCGACCATAGTTACCAATGAGTCGACCATTGCAAAACTATCTAAAAAGTTGTAATTCTAATTTTACTTCAAAATAGGAGCCTGAACTCCCGTATTAGAATGAGTCTTCCTGATTTCAGGGGATTAAGAATTCCTCTTGTAAACGAGAAAGTAGTTTGTTCAATTCCAATCGCCAATCCCTTTCAAAAGTACTCGTCGATAGATCTAGAAATGCTGAAAGATCAGTTATCATAGTATTCTGAGTTTAAAATTTGTAGCTTTAATTAACAATTTCATCTTCTATTTTTGTCCAAGTCAAGATAAATTACGGGTTTCAATAATATTGTTCACTTCGATTCAGGGTGGAAAATTTATAAAATAAAAAAAATCAAGTTTTTTGAAAAGACAATGTAATCCGAAAAGTAGAAATATCGAAGGCCCTAGAAGAAAATTGTTTTAACAAGAAGATAATTCACCACAAATTAAGCCCCATCACAAATAAAATTATTTACGACCACAAACTATTTTCCACTTGAAATAATTAAACATTAATACATGGCTTTACAAGGCATTAGACCACAAAGTATCTTGAGTTCAAATCTCATTATCTTTAATTACTTACACAAAAATATGCGTACGATGTTTAAAGAAAAACGAATGGAGGCCCACAAGTTAAAAGAGCTTCAATATTATTATTATTTTTTTTTCTTTTTTAACATTTTCAGATTAGAGACGAGGCAATTCAACAAAGCATCCGGTAACCTAGGTGTGCGTGTGTAGTTTTCCCTTGTGTGTGCATGTAGTTTTCTGTGCTCTAAGATACATGATCAAATGAATTAGCAAACCCCATGAAGAAAAAGTAATCATCTTCTGATTTATAATATACACATGAAAATGGCATCATTTAATTATAATATAGATTTGGGTGGCCTATGCAAAACCCAACTAATTCTCTGTATGGTTCTTTATTTTGTATTCATTGCTCTTTCTAATAAGTATCACAATTGTCCATCTTCAGATTTTTTTTCTTCTTTCTGGAAAACAGCACCTGATATTTCAATCTCTTCCAGTTCTGTAGTTTCTCCTACGAATTCAAATGATTCTCCTACGATTTCACACGATTCACCTACAACTTCTGCAATTTCTAACGATTCTCCTACAATTTCAAACAATTCTTCTACCATTTCTACAATTTCTAATGATTCTCCTACAAATCTTAGTCACCTAGTTTTCGGCCTCGTAGGATCTGAGTTAGCATGGCATCAAAGGAAAGCATACATTGAATCGTGGTGGAGACCTAACATTACAAGGGGATTTCTGTTTCTTGATAAAGAGCCAACGGCAGAACTCCTCCCTTGGTCTGGAGCTTCTCCTCCTTACAGAATATCCGATGATCTTACCACATTTCTCAAGAAACCTGACCTTACAGCCCAACGTATTGTTCATGGAATCATGGAGGTTTTCAGAGAGGATCATGAAAATCTGAGATGGCTAGTAATGGGAGATGATGATTCCATATTTTTTCTTGATAATATTGTTGAAATTCTTGCAAAGTTTGATCATAAAAAGTATTATTACCTTGGTGGACGATCGGAATTTATTTTTTCAAATTATTGGTTCTCATTTAGCCAAGGATTTGGTGGGGCTGGATTTATGTTGAGTGCCCCTTTGGCAAAAGCACTGGCTAAAGATTTGGAAAGTTGTTTAAGGAGATATGCACATCTTGAGGCTGCTGATCAAACCACAATGTCATGTATAGCTGATCTTGGAGTCAGCCTGACTCCCCTCCAAGGAATTCACCAGGTAACTTATAACATGTATCACCCCTTTTTAATTAATTCATGCATTATGTCTATGAATATATTGCCTACTTCACTGAAAACTGTCAAAGATACAAGTTTAAATAAATTTTTTTACTCATTTTTTATGAACTTCATCTTTTATACCAGCCTATGTTTAGCTTGTGTTCGTAAACAATCAAGCCATTTAATCAAGCCTAGTTATCCACCACTCATTTCTATTTATAATTTAAACTGCTTATAAACACTTCCCAAACATGTTGCAAAACTTTTGGATTTAATTTCTAGATTTGAAAATTCTACGTGTCAAGGTAGTCAATACTTAGGTGGAAAAACGAATTATATATGGTTCACGTGAAGCTACGTATTGAAGCTATGAATTTATATAAAATAAATTGTCAAATTCTCTCCAATATTGAAAATTTAACTGCTAGATGTTTTCAACATGAAAGATTAAGTGGATTTTGGGATGTGAAAAATATGCAATGTCCAACAAAATGATATTAAATCACCACTAAGACTTTAAGGTTGATAATACTGAGGTTCACATCAGGGAACCTTTAATGTATATATGCTACCAAGAATTAATTAATGGTTGCATGTGGTATTACAGATGGATATGCGTGGTGATGCATCCGGTTTCTTATCATCACATCCACAATTTCCACTCATGTCCCTTCACCATTTCGACATGGTGGAACCAATATTTCCCTCCATGGATCGTGCTGAGTCCACACGCCACCTCATGAAGGCGGCAAAGGTCGACCAGTCTCGGATGTTGCAACAAACAGTCTGCCATCACAGGCAAAGCAACTGGACTTTTTCCATTTCATGGGGCTATTCTGTACATTTATACGAGAGAATCATGCCTCGAAGCTATTTACAATTCCCCATTGAAACCTTTGAAACATGGTTACCGAACCCAACGCCTCCACATTATATGTTCAACACAAGATTGCCATCTAACGATTCTTGCGAAGCACCCCATCTTTTCTTCTTTAAATCCATTAAAAAATCACCAAAAAATTATGTTTTTATTACAAGTTTTTCGAGAGCGTGGACCCGGGGGCTTCTGCCTTGTTCATCAAATTCTGCAGAGATTATTACCAAAATCAATGTCATCTCACCGGAAACAAAGCGCACTGAGGTATATATACATGTTTTCAAGTAGATATAATACAGCTTTCATTTCCTCCAAGCAAATAGAAGAAAACGAGCTAAGTCTTATGTTTGATAAATTATCATGCGCTGTACAAGTTTTCCTGCTTCGTTTATCCCATAAACAAATCATTTAAGGATATTATTAGGAAGGTCGTGCTAATCTAGTACTCTAGTCTAACTTTCGATACACATAGCTTCAGTTATCTTGTTTCATAATTTTTTTTTTCTTCCTCAGATTGATAGATGTGAATGCTGTGACATTATTCGTGTACATGGAAGGAAGGCAGATGTTAAAATTAGGGAGTGTATGACGAACGAGATCATCGCTTAAGTATTATAATTGTGCCTAACGAGGATGAGTTTACCCTAATTCTTTAATTGAGGGTCAGTAGCACAAGTTTAAAGAGGATTTTTCTATACAAATTATTTGCTGTACACATGGGTATATTGTGTATTCTTCAATCGATAAACACAACACTGGCACCAAGAGGCGGATTGTCCCTTCTATTTTTTATTTTTTTTAAGTTGATTATTTATATTATAAGGATTAGGGGCTTGTTTTACAATTTTATTAAATTGTTGTAAGATTTTCTTGTTTTCTTTTAAAAACAATACTAGGCTTCATCGTTTCTTGGTTGATTTTATGAATAATTTTGCGATGTTCTAGTTCCATTCAATTATTTGGTATTTTTTGTGAATCAATGAATATTTTTTGTGAATCAATAAATATGTAATGTTCAAATTCTATTATAGATCAAATCAAAGAGTTTTTATAGTACTAATTATTTTTCAGTGTTCGAATAGTCAGCACATAGATATTTTATAAATTACCCTTGTAGCGTGATTTATAAAAAAAAAAAAAATTATTTCTAAGTTGATTTTCTTGATTTCACCTTCCTACCCTTTTGATCTTTTCCAATGCACGTTCTTATAAATTGTAGAAATTTTATGTGTGCGCACAAAAAAATTACCTTAGTTGAACCTCAATACAAGTGCCTATTTATAATATGCACATAACTTGGATATGAAAACATCCATATCCTAAAAGGACTCTTCCTTTTAGTCAATGACTTGGAGATGGAAATCAGTGAAGGAACCTGATCTGATCCAATTAAATTAAACTCCAGTAAGGAGAACACAAGTTAAGTCAAGACGGGATTCTTATCTCTCCACCTAAACTTAGTGGAATATTTGAATTCCTCGACCATTTATATTTATGGAAAAAAGAGTATAAGCAAGGGAATGACATAAATATTACCTCCACGTAATCCTCCACCCCAAAACATCATTTTTTTTATCTATTCATTTCATAAGATTCATAACATTTATCTACTTTTTAGTCCTGTTTGATGCACATTCTTAAGGAAAGAATGCATTTTAAATAGTGACGTGATGGAAAATATATGTAGTTAAAAAAGAAGGAAATTTTTTGGATTTGCGTGTAATATTATTTTATTGAAAATTGTGTAGTTGAAAATGAGTATTGAAAAAATGCCTTTTTCTAAGTATGTGGATTAAACAGGGATTTTTCATAGAGTCAAATTTTGTAGGATCCATAACTTATAACCTACTAAATGAAATTAAATTAGATTACTTGAATAAGTTTACTCATTTGTTGTGAACTTGTAATTCAAATTATAATGTTTAAATTATAGTCATTATCCCTTTGTACAGTTGTCCTCTCACTATTTGTATTATAGAAAAACTATAAATATAAACCCTGTAACACAGTTCATTACACATAAATGAAAAATTAATTTCATATTAGCTTTTACTCTACGTTCATTACCCATAAATGAAGAATTAATTTCATATTAGCTTTTAATGTGTGTATATATGCGTGTCTGTGCATCGTGGGGGGTCGGGTAGGATTACTGGTGCGGAAGCGTTTATGAAATTCTTGTAATAAATAAGAATGATATTTGAACAATCGATTATTATTCAATAAATACAAGAAGTGTTTTTGAAATTCTTGTAATAAGAATTGAAAATCAGAATTATATAGATAATTAAAATAATTAAAATATATCTGATAGAGATAACATGATAACTTCCTCATCTATTCAAACAATTTCTTGTAATTTTCTTATGTTATCTGTATTGCAGTTGGTTGTATTTAGCACTAATTACCTTTTTTTTTTTTTTTTTTAACGAGGAAAAACTATTTAAAGGATCCAGATATTATGTGATAAAGTCTGCTTTATAGTTTTTTTTTTTACTTAACAATCACGCAGCTGATAAAATATCGACAGCCATAAGTCTCTCTCTCTCACTCTCTCCCAAAATTCAAATTATGAACTGTCAAATCTTGTGTATGAGTAAAAGTGAAATCTTGATTTTTTTTCAGGTATCTACGCATGAATGTGGTGGTAGGTGGTATTTATATGACATTTTAAGAAGAAGTATCACATGAATCAGAAAACTTCATGAATATTATATTCTTGTATCTTTTTTTTTTATATATATAAATTACTGTGATAGATGATATATCTGTTATGATTTTGAGATTTTTGGTTTCATCTTATTCATTCTTATACCCTGCACTATTCCATACTGTCTCCATAAATTTAAAATGATCTCTTCGTTTTCTTCTGATAATTTTTCTGTTAGCAGCCTATGCAAAACCCTGATGATTTTAGGTCTGCTTCTTTATTTGATCTACGTTTCGCTTTCGACTCAACATCCCAATTGTCCAACTTCTGATTTCTTTACACCTATCCAGAAAAGGGCACATCCCACAAATAAATCTTCAGTAGAAAATTCTATTGATTCTCCAACTAATGTTAGCCACCTTGTTTTTGGACTTCTTGGTTCAGTTCCATCATGGCCTCACAGAAAGCCGTACATCGAATCATGGTGGCGACCAAACGTTACAAGGGGATACGTATATTTAGATAGAGAACCAACGGAAGATCTCCTCCCTTGGTCAAAAGATTCTCCACCATATAAGATAAATGAGGACCTTACAGAATTCGTTCAAGAAATTAAGGGTATTTACCTCATGAATAAAATGGTACATGGAATAAAGGAGGTTTTCAGAGAGGAGCATGGAGATCTCAGATGGTTAATAATGGGAGACGACGATACAATATTTTTCGTCGATAACCTAGTTGATGTTCTTTCAAAGTTAGATCATAAAAAGTACTACTACCTTGGTCACCAGTCCGAGTTTATTTGGTCCAATGTTTGGTACTCATTCAACCAAGCTTTTGGTGGAGGTGGATTCATTTTGAGTTACCCTTTGGCAAAAGCCCTGTCAAACGACATGGAAAATTGTCTGAGAAGACATGCACATTTGAATGGACGGAGGAACTCTGCTGATATGACAACGATGGCCTGCATCGCTGATCTTGGAGTTGACTTGACTCCCCATCTAGGAATACACCAGGTACTGCCTCATCCAAGCTTTTTAATTAGGATGCTTTTGGGTTTTTGCATTGACGAAATGTAAATAAATAAACGTGTGTCCTTCTTATGATTTAAACTTTTACTTGAGTTAGTTCAAGATATAATCATATCAACACGCAGAAGTTGTGAGGTAAACTCAAACACGACCTACTTGTCATATACACTTATCAGATGTTTGATGAAGAGAAGAATATGGAACATATTTTCTACATTAAATTATATGAATATGTTACCTGATAGACAGGTTAATGTTTTAGACGTTATGGTTCAACATTTAGTTATGCTATCAGATTTACTCTTAATAAGCCTACTGCTATAATTAGTGCAATTAATTCATGAAGAAGAATGAATGTGAATCTTGACAGCTTTGTTAATTGTGCTGATCCTGGCTTAATTATATTCATTAAATCAAAATAGGGAGCTGCAGGCGCTCTTCTTCAAGACATAAACTAATTAGAGTCAACTGATTAAATTTAAGTCAATAATCTTCTAGCGTACGATATGCTTAGTAATATATGGAATTATTTACAGTGATTTTCGGATCGAGATAATCAGGCCACTTTTGAGAAAAGTGAGGGGTGAAAATTTTAATATATTTATAGTTTCAAGAAATGAAAAAAAAAAAAGTGTCCTTGAGTAATTAATCTTAAACGTTTATTAATTGTTATTATTGTTTTCATATTCAAACAACATGAATTTTAGTCCCTGTTTGACCCCCATTTTGGGAGGTAAAAAATTTTAGAATAGTGATTGATTGGAGAATGTGTGGTGGAAAAGTTTTAGATTTATGTGTAATATTATTTTATTTGATGAATGTGTGGTGGAAAAGTTTTAGATTTATGTGTAATATTATTTTATTTGATGAATGTGTGGTTGAAATGAAGATAGAAAAAAATTAATGTAATGAAATTTAATTTAATGGGGCTTAAACGGGGGCTTATTAACATATATTTCAGGTTGATTTACGAGGCGATATATCTGGTTTTTTGTCGTCTCATCCAAAATTTCCAATACTGTCATTTCACCATTATGACGTGTTAAACCCATTATTTCCCTCCATGGATCGTTATGAATCGGCTCGCCACCTCATGAAGGCAGCAAACGTCGACCAGTCTCGATTGGTGCAGCAAACCATATGCCATCACAGGGAAAGAAACTGGACTTTTTCAGTTTCTTGGGGCTATTCTGCACATATATACGAGCGAGTTATGTATCGAAGTTACTTACAAAATCCCATCGAAACGTTTGGTTTATGGACAAGGAGTCCACACCCTCCGAATTTTATGTTCAATACTAGGATGCCCTCCAATGATCCATGTGAAGCCCCTCACGTTTTCTTCCTTGAATCCATAGAAAAAACACCAAGAAATGAGATCTTTACCAGCTACTCTCGTGCATCGCCCCGCGGGATTCCAGCTTGTTCATCAAGTGGAAACCATACTGCAGACTTTATTTCCAAAATTGAAGTCATTTCTCCTGCATCAAAACGCCTAGAGGTAATGTCGAATTTAAATCTTTTTTATTACATGGTTAAATTATGTTTTACGCGCCAAAAAACGTACTTAATAGAATCTATTAGAATCATATTTTTGTTACTAATGAGTGAAATTGAATTAAATTTAACACCAGCTGCATATCCCAATAGATTTCAAAACAGCATTTAATTTGATCAAATGAAAGTATACACCATGTTTGGTACCTATTATTCTAAAATACATTTTTCTCCCTTATATTCAATCACATTCTTTAATAAAATAATATGACACGCATATTAAAAAAAAATTCTTATTTTTTAACCACATATTATTCATTAAAACACTATTTAAAATGCATTTTTGGGAGAATACTGTGGCTCAAACAGAATGATAATGTCTAATTCTTGCTCTGTATTTCTCTCTCAGACGGATAGATGCGAATGTTGTGACATTGTTCGTGTAGATGGGACAAAGGCGAAGGTCAAATTTAGAGAATGTATGATGGACGAGGTCATAGCCTAAATAAATTGTAACATCAATGTTTGTTGGTACCGTTGGAATTTTTATCCAAATGTTGAACTTTTTACAGGTCACTTGTATATTAGGAATAATGTTGTTTAGCATTAGTACCCGTCTATGTAACATTGGGTTCTATGCTTTATAATTTGGTAAAACAAAATTACAATTGATTATTGTGAACCATATTCTTACGATAATAGATTGGTGCAAGACTACAATATTAATTTTGTTTTTGAACCAGATATTAAGAATCTTTTCAATGTAATAAACTGCACAAAACATCATTTATGTTGAATCGGTCTCATTACCAAATCTTATAAATTAAGATGGTAGTCCAAGTCTAAAATTGAGGAATTTGCATCTTCTCTATGAGAGTTCATCTGATGCTATATAGCATTGTTCTAATACTTGATAACTATCTCTTTATAGAACTCGAGCACGAAGAAGACCCTAAACCCTAAAATGCGCTTAAAGCAATTTTCTTTTTTTCGTTTTTGTGTGTTTTTTAAGAGAATTTCAAACAATACATTACGGATCTTGAGCTATACTTGGCAAAATTTGGTACTGGTCCTAACTGGTTTCTAATTTTCAAAATCAAATCATTTTAATTCTTGATTTTTGTTTAGACTCGACCGCATTCTTAAAATTAAACTAAGCGATGGAGAATAATTAAGAAGGTGAATTGAATATATCAAAGAAGTTTAGGATGGTAGATACACTTTGATTTATATAGATTTAAATAGTTTTATTAGTTAGGATTTTGACATTATAAATTTGCTATTTGCACTAGTTTTCAGATTTAAGATAAAAAATTTGTTGATAGGACTACAAATTTTCATTGTAACGAGACTATGACTTGATTTGGTATCGTTATGATTTTAAAAGAATCAACATTTCCTATGTGCTAATTAAAGAACCAGTTGTGTGAAGAATCATTAAAGTGTTTGGTAAACTTTTATTTAAAAATGTTATACGTTTCAAAATCAGCATTTTAGCATCTGATAACCATAATCGATTTATTATTGTACAAGGTTACTAAGACGGACATTAATTATAATGATGTTCTTTTTATTTATTTATATTATTACTTAAACTACTTTACACTTTATTTAATTAAATTAGTATTTTAAATAGTAAATATCCAAGTAATTTTAAGTTTTTTTATGCATCAAATTTGGGAGATGGCGAGGCAAGCTTGTAAAGAGGATAGAGGAGAAAAGATATTGAGAATTATCTTTGGGAGTGAAGTCACATTTACAAGAGGAAGCTGGAGAATTCGAGGAAGATGAGGGAAGAATGAAATGTAAAGGTTGAGTGGAAGCAAGGGCTGGTGTTCATATGGGAAGGTAGTGTTGAGATTATATGATTTGAAGGTAGATGATAAGGGAAATTGATTTTCAATTTATTGAACATAACAGGAAATATTGAACCGTTTAATAGTATAATCAAGATGTTTATTGATTGGTGAGATCTTCTTGCCCATTGTAAATTAAATAGATAATTATTTAGTCTTATTAACCCACGTTTGACTTCCTTTAAAACAAAGCAATTTACTCGTCATATTTATTTTCAACCACACATTTATACAACAAATATTTTTCACGTAAATTCAAAAAATTTCATCACTTTTTAATTAACCATATATTTTTTAAAAATCACTATTCAAAATATCATTTTTACACTAATGCCAACAAATAGGTGCTAAGAAATCTAGATTGAAAATAATATCATTTTTCTCTAGAAGTCTGTATCTTCAAATATATATATAATAAAAAATGCATTTCACCATTGATGCTCTGATTTTTATGATGTAAATTCACTAAAATTTGTATAATCTAGTATTATGCCTATAAGTTACTTCGAAATAATATTATCGAAGGTTTCGAAATAACCAACATTGTTATATATAGAGAGTAAATATTATCAATGGCCTATATGTTGTATAATCTAATATTATGCTCTGATTTTTATGATGTAAATGTCACACATAAATCAACGAATTTTATTGAATTTTGCAACATTTAATAATTAAGCCAAATATTTATAAATCAGAAAACTAATAAATGACATATTTAGAGTCACAAAATTTGAGTACATAAATACGTTTGCACAAATGTTACATATTTGAGCAGTGAACAATTTATAGACACTCATATGATATGCTAGGAAAATTATTTATATTTAGTAGAAAATTTTGTGAAATCATGGTGTTGGTATCATCAGTGCGTGGCCGTTCAATCACTTGAAGGGTCCATTCGCACTTGAAGATGATATAAATGTTCTTGATTCTGAAGTACAGTGAAATATTTGGAGTATATATGTGGCGATAACCATCACATGTATATCACGTAGGACGACTACAGTAATGAACGATTGCAAATAACATTACATTTATATTTTACATACTTTGATGGATTTGTTGATTTTAACGGATTTCTTACTATTACAATACAATGATATAAATTCTTGATAGGTTACCTAACAAAATAATAATAATAATAATAATAATAAAAGGAGAAAATTCTAACTTTGTAATAAGAAAATTATGTTTTATAACCTTATATATTATTGCAGAAAATTCGTAACTTTATCGTTTAAAAAATTAATTTCATCAATATACAAAATTAAGCAAATATATATTAATAAAGTAATAATCAGTTCCATTTGAAAATATAAATAAAATTACAATCCACAAAATAAAACAAATAAATATCACAAAATTAAAAATCAGTTTAATCTAAAAATAAAATCATTTCATTATAGCATAGAGAATTGTGTACAAAATTTGCACTAAATATTTTTTGATTAAAGACATGCCTAAGTTGTGAATAGAGTTCAAAATTAGGATGGTCTAACTAATTTTTCATTATTAGCATCCATGAATAAGAATCGACTCCAAATTCCAATAGGAATGAAAAAAGAACTCAATTCTTCATTTCCCTTTTTTCCCACTTGAACAGAGAATTGAAAATGAGATATTTTATTTTATTATTTTTGCTTCTTACTTTATTCAATTCAATCCAATTTCTTTTATTTTTTTAAAGTTATAAATAATTTCAATGTATATTTGTAGGCTCATAATTCATTGAAATTTGAGGGGTCATGTTGGAATTTCTGAAGAGCTCAATATTTATATTTATAGACTTGAAATTTACTAAAATTATTAAAATCCTTCCATTTAATGAAATAATTAATTCTATGAAAATTATCACAAATATTTAATATGTAAATTCTGAATAATAAATTAGACTTGCCACTATTTGACAACCACTAAAATGAGTTTTTCTTTTCTTTTTGAGAAAAATGAGTTTGAAATAGTGATTTTTTGAAAATAAGTGGTTAAAATTATTACAAAAATATCTGATTTTGCTATATATACATTAAAATTTATATAATGGATTGTATAATGCCACATAACACTCCAATATTATCCTAATTTAAAACACAACTAACTTTTTCATCTAATATTTTCTCTCTACAATCATATTATGTAATTCATTACGTTCAAGAAGCAAAATCCTAATTAAGCTGTCTTCCTCACATGTACACTCATGAATGTGGTGTGGTGTGGTGTGGTGTGGTGTGGTGTTTGGGCGGGGGGGCATATTCTCAACTTTCTGTGTTTTTGCTTAACACCTGTAATGTAAACGACAGTTTTAAAAGATTATTCACATGAATTAGCGCACTCTATGAATAAAATATTCTTGAATCTTTATAAATTAATTATCATGCATTATTCCATACTGTACCAATAACTTCAAAATGCTGCCTTCATTTTCTTCTGATAATTTTTCTGTTAGTAGCCTATGTAAAACTGTAATGATTTTAGCTTTGCTTCTTTATTTGATCTTCAATTCCATTTCCAATCAATATCCCTGTCCATCTACTGATTTCTTTCCTCTCCTCAAGAAAAGGGCATTTCCCACAAAAGAATCTTCAAAAGCAAATTCTATTGACTCTCCAACTAATATTAGCCACCTTGTTTTTGGACTTCATGGTTCAGAACGAGCATGGCATCACAGAAAGGCATATATCGAATCATGGTGGCGACCAAACGTGACGCGGGGCTATGTATATTTAGATAAAGCTCCAACGGGAGACCTTGTTCCTTGGTCGAAAAATTCTCCACCTTATAAGGTCTCTGAGGACCTTACCAAGCTCCTTCGAGAAACTAGGCCTCGCACTCCAGTCATCATTCGAATGGTGCATGGAATAATGGAGGTGTTTAGACAGGAAAATGGAAACCTCAGATGGCTAGTAATGGGAGATGATGATTCCATATTTTTTCTCGATAATATTGTTGATGTTCTTGCAAAGTTAGATCATACAAAATATTACTACTTAGGTGGGCAGTCTGAGTTTATTTTGTCGAATTATTGGTACTCATTTAGCCAAGGTTTTGGTGGAGGTGGATTCATGTTGAGTGCCCCTTTGGCAAAAGCACTGGCTAAAGACGTAGAAAATTGTCTCAAGAGATATGCACATTTGAAATCTGCTGATCAAATCACAATGGCCTGCATTGCTGACATTGGGGTCAACTTGTCACCCCATAAAGGACTACACCAGGTAATGCATCTTCCTACCTTATTTATTTATTTATTTTATTTTTTTGTCAAAGGTTAAATTGAAATAATTAAACGTGTACAAATAATTAAGTGAGATATTTTAATATAATATCAAAACAAGCAACGTCAAGTTTCGTCGCCACGTAGATATGAAATTTGATAGATTTTCATAAAAGTTAATGAAATGAATGGTTGGAAACTTAATAAAAATTGTGGATTTTATATAATGTGTAATTAAAATTGACTTTAACTTCTTAAAATAATAAATTTTAACAAAATTTTATCCAACAAACACTTAGTCAAATTAGATAGTTGTCATATATCAAATCCTTTTCAATTAACAAACTTGTGAGAGTAAACAAGTATTAGCCAATAGTGCCCAATTTTAGTTGTGCACACCATATACACGAGTACACTAAATGTAAATGTAATTATTTGAAGTCTTGTTAAATTTTTTAATGTAGAATATAACTTGCACGTCAATTAAGTGGAAAAATAATCTGAACAATTACTATATTATTGCAGATTGATTTGCGGGGTGATATAACTGGTTTCTTGTCGTCTCACCCAAAATCCCCTATACTGTCACTTCACCATTTTGACATGGTGGAACCAATATTTCCCTCCAAGGACCGCTTCGAATCCACGCGCCACCTCTTGAGGGCGGCGAACGTCGACCAATCTCGAATAATGCAGCAAACCATATGCTATCACAGGCAAAGAAACTGGACTTTTTCGATTTCTTGGGGCTATTCTGTACATATATACGAGAGAATTATGCCACGGAGTTATATACAGAATCCTATAGAAACATTTAAATCATGGATAAAGAAACAACGCCCTCCATATTATATGTTCAATACAAGGCTGCCCTCCAATGATCCATGTGAAGCTCCTCATGTTTTCTTCTTCGAATCGATAGAAAAAACACCGCGGAATGAGATATTTACGAGTTATTCTCGTGCATCACGACGAGGTTTTCCAGCTTGTTCATCAAGTGGCAACCATACTGTAGATTTTATCTCAAAAATCGGAGTCATTTCTCCGGCAACAAAGCGCGAAGAGGTAACTTAACACCAATTGCCTTTTCGATAAATTTCGAAATAAATTATTTGAGAAAATGTGAAATATTTAATGTCTAATGCTGCGTTTCTCTCTTTCAGATGGATAGATGTGAATGTTGTGACATTGTTAACTTGGATGGCACAAAGGTAGAGGTCAAATTTAGAGAGTGCATGGTGGACCAGATTATAGCCTAAATAAATAGTAACATTAATTTTGCTTGACAGTACCTTTAAAATATTGCATCTGAAATCTTAATTTTCTGATTACATTCATATTTAAAGATGTATAATCAAGGAAGAAGAATATGTGACAAAATTTATCAATTATCTTATTCGATCTTGTCTCTAATGTACAAAACATAGTGACCATACAAATGGATTTCGACCATTGGTATACACCTTTGGGAACCACCATTTACAAACAAAACATAAAAATCAGAAACCACTGATCACAAGAAAACAAACAGGGACTAGTGTTTACCAGAATCGTGCTTCATAGTAATGTTTTTTCACGAGGAATATAACTGTGATGGCCCGAAATCACATGAAAGGGGCCTCACATAAAGCTCAGACAATAGGAGAGCGGCAGTCTACATGAAATAATATACTAGAAAGTCTCATGAATCGCACACAACATCTTATATATCTCTCGTAATTCGTCCATCCTTGATGGGAATAGTTCATTTGAGTCAATATTAAAGCATTACTAACGACTTATGAGCATTCACAAGTGTGATACATTTATCGTCTCAAGAAGAGAATGAATGATTCTCGTTGAGTCGAGGGAAGTCATATACAATTTCTTTAGGAATACATTTTTGTACATTCATTCAGGTGTATTGCAGAGCTGTGTACTGGTTCTTCTGAGAAACCAAGTATATCCATTTAGAAAATAAAATCTCCAGGCTACAAAGAAGATATGATAAAATCAAAGCAAACTAACTGTTTCACCATTATTAATTTCAACACACCGACCATGTAAACATTTGAAATCCCTGAATAGCTGTATAATTTCGATAAACTTGATTAATCCCAAGTAAACGACTTCTATAAGATGTCGACTATTGGGAAAACTCACATTGATTTCACGGACATCAGCATGAAGCAGAAGTTTTCACTTCTGATTCTACAACATGAGCCTTTTGAATTCCTATCCAACGAGCATAATCAACCCACCTGCAAAACGTTTAAAGAGTTTATAAAATCTTGCAATAATGACACAATAAATAAGAGAAGTGCATAGGGAAAAGGCGAAAAATCTCACAGTAAGGAACCCAAGAATGTGTTGCCAGTTCGCACAGCACAGCAAATTGCACTCAAGAATAACTTGTGCCGATGCAACAAAGGCTCTAACATCCTTTGTTCAATCACACCAGCCAAAACCTGGTATCTGTTCGATATAGGGAAAAAAAATTAAGCAGAAAGTTGGTATCGAAGTCGCTTTCTTTTATCTAAATGCNTTCAATCACACCAGCCAAAACCTGATATCTGTTGGATATGGGGAAAATATAAGCAGAAAGTTGGTTTCGAAGATGGCTTTGTTTTATATAAATGCAAATATAATCCAAGGAGATCACTTCAAACTCCCTGCAACGTGTATTTGGATGCTCAAAGGTTTGCATACACACAACTAAACATTAGACTTGCCTAGATGCACCAAAATATTACAGCATGGATATTCTAGAAATTGCTGATGAAATTCTAAAAGTTTCATAAAGATTGGGAGATGGTTGTTTGTTTATTTTGGCAAACTTTAAGAGTGATCATCAATCCCCAAAGGGAAGGTCGAGCTCACTCCAACAGTCAAGTCAGAACCAATTGAAAACACGTGAGAGAAATGAGTGACATGATGTAGGTGTTTCTTTTGATGGATTTTTTTAATTTGAAATGTGTAATTTTTTTATTATCCTCTTGAACCTGTCCTTTTCCAAGAGAGGAAAAATTCACAGGGTGCCATGAAGTTGGGGGAATCTTTGCCATTTCTTACTAGATCGTGTCTCCCAGCTGCACGATTAGGCAACAAGAGTTGACTATAGTAACTTCCAAGCAGGTTTGCATGCTGCTCGGAAATGGTTCACAAGATAGGCAAGATGTAGAATAAGCAGAAAATGTAAAATCCAATAATACATGTTTAATTATTATAGGAAAAATATGCAACAAAAAAAGTAATGTTCGTCTTACACACATACCGAAGGTTGCTGGATACTGCCATATACACACCGTATGCAACACTTGTTGACAAAATAGGAACATTCTCCACTTCATCTCCAGCAGAGTGGTCGACAGCCTTACGAGTATTTATCAATGCATTTGTCACGA
Organism: Fraxinus quadrangulata; assembly: GCA_903798255.1. NCBI lineage: Eukaryota > Viridiplantae > Streptophyta > Magnoliopsida > Lamiales > Oleaceae > Fraxinus > Fraxinus quadrangulata. The sequence continues at coordinate 74,649 of CAIGRB010098972.1, forward strand.
CTGTGCCAACCTAGACATGAATGAATGAATAAATGTCATGTTCCTTATATCTGACTCCATAGTTTATCTGGATTATAAATAATACATGGAGTGGACAAAATCAGCTAAATATTGAATAAACATATAAGAAGACTTGTTGACCACTCATCATAGATAGGATCTAGATACAGATGGATTTTACTTATTCTCTTAAAGGGGTCTGGGGGAGAGAACATAAGTTAGGATTGTAATTGTTGGGAAGAATCAAATTGAATATTTTGTCACCAGAGAATGTAATCCTGCAATTGACTAACATAATCCGTAATCATAAATAAAATAAAAAATAATAATAATAATATATATATATATATATATATA
>CAIGRB010098972.1:78683-91967 GCA_903798255.1 Fraxinus quadrangulata
ATAATAATAATAAACAAACAAATAAATAAAATTTAGCACAATTTCTGATTCCTCTAATGCGGAAAAAAAATTCTTATCAAACTTGAAATTTCATCTAGCCTTATGAAGTGCCAGTACAAAATTGAAATGTTCAGTGACCATGACTTTATACAATGCTGCACAATAGGTTTGGCTGAGATGAGCCTCAAACCTGTCCCGCGCTTGTCCAGGTCCCTTGTCCATAAAACATACTAAGCAGTTCAAGTACATGGAGAGTAAGGAATGAATAAAGAGACACAGGAAAACATATGAACTGATTAAGAAATTGAAACATGATAGTAAAAAAGAATGAACATGCATGTGGAGAATCATTCTCAGATTAAAGAAACAGCATACTGACACATCAAATAAGACTTGAGCATTTTTCTCAACAGCAAAGAAATATAAAAGCTTGTTTGGCACAGATTTTTCGAGTGAAATTTTATTTTTTAGGAGAATTTGTGGTTGAAACGTTGAGGAAAAGTTGTGGCTCCCATAGAATGTGTGATTGAAAATGATTTTGGAGAAAAATGATTTTATAAAATTCACTGCCAAACAAGCCTTAATTTAATATCTATGAGGGACATGGACGGGAAAAAAGAAATGCGATTTAAAGTTTCTGAATACCAACACTAGAAAATGACTTGTTAAAATGCAAGCAAAATTAGTAGATTACACATTCGTGGCCAATGGAAAAGCAAGGTGGAAATGTGAGGTCAGTCATATAAAAACTTGGACCTTTGTAATGCGTAGGGTAGGGATTTGAAATGCTGGGGATTCTCCTTGTCTAGTTCTTTCTTTATGCGAAGAAGAAAGAGAGAGAAGCTTGGAAGAAGTGAGTACACTGTTGCATTGCACTCTTCCTGTGTTGTTTCTGATTTCATTCTTCTCAAAAGAATCTGTGGGTACATAAAGCTAAAGGAAAAGTCTTTCATGAACATGTTCTCATAGTATCGTATCTCCTTCTAATATTAAGACATAGCTAGTTTTCATAAACACCTCATTAATTTCTTGTGTTTCTAAAAAACATGGATTATAATTCAGGGTATGATTTTTCTTGAGGGAAATGAAAAAATCAAGTTAACAATGCCGGATCAAGGATCAATTTTTGAGATGGCCCTATACCCATAACCATGTTCATTAGCTATTGCACTTCACTCTTGACAGTTTCATTTTTTCCATCAAGAAAAAGGCATGTATCAGCAAAAAAACAACCAAAATACAGAAAGCATATACTTGAAATAAGCAAGAAAATAACTTTAATTGCTAAAAGTAAGTGATATTTATCCAAACTACTAAAGGTACAACCTTTTGCACTATATCAATTCAGCAACACATCATTTTCTCCAGTTATGAATCTCACAAGCATTTTCATCATAAATAGTAATAAATCACCATCCTTATCAACAACAAATAATAAAAACAAACAACCCTCGAACAATTGACAATGAAAAATATGTAGCATCATGCTTTAACCATATGAAAAAATCAATTGGTGAAGTGGCATTCACAACCATCATTTGAGTGAGTGATCCAATCAATGGGCTCAAGAGCAGCATTTTTGCTTCGAACTAAGTATGAACAATCTTAACATACTTGCAAGAATTTAAATTAATTTCATTAAATTAGATTACCTTGGTGAAGAGTCCAACTCCACATTCAATGAAAACTTTAGCCAAGAAGAGATCATCAGCCAGTAATCTCTCTTTGAACCCACCAAACTTCAGTAGCCAAGAAAGCAAACCAGACTTTTCCAGTTCAAAATATCTCAACAAAATCGATCCCGGTATTCTTCCATCCTCAATGGCTGCCTTCAAATCCTTCGGCAAACTCTCAAGACTCCTACTGTTCTCAGCCAATGCCATAAATGCCTCTTCTTTGTTGTTCTTCTTGTTATTGTCATCACTCCCGTCATTGTTATCTCCGCCTCCGCCTCCTCCTCCGCCAGTGCCGTTGCCGTTTCCTCCACTGCCGCCACTGGCAATGTTGTAGTCAATATTGCTATTGGTGGAGGCAGCATTGGTGGAGAAGGCAACAAACATGGAGCGGTTTTGGGCGTGGGTTAAGGAAAATGAAAGGTGGGTGGTCATTGTAGGGGTGGGGGACAGGGATATGGACGTCTGTGAGAAACAAGAGTAGTGGAAACAGAGAGAGCGTGGCAGCGTTGGTGAAAGGTTGAGGGCGGTGGAGATGGCCATTGTGGCGATGCCGGTGGTGGTATTGGCAGGTAGCGGATGTTAACGGCTCTCTCTAACAAATTCTCTTTCTATTTATTGGTGGCGCTGCAGAGACTTTCCAGAGTTGTGCAGTCCGTGTGAAGGTTTGTTTAGGTTGGTGTCTGTATAGCTTTTATCAACTACAACCGCACCTGAACCAAGAGAATTCCAGTACTTTACTTTGGAAACTCCGTCAATAAAGACGCGTCAACACCGATTTCGGGGTGGGTGGTTTCCGCCATGGGGGCGGTGGGGGTGAGAGAGTATCGCCACTTTAGTCGTTTTGTGCAAAGTCAGCTCCAGTGTGTGCTCCACTGGATCTTACCATTGCTTGTTTCTTTATTTCTTATTCTTTTCACTAATTTATAGTTAAGCTCTTAACGATTTCAGTTATTGTGAATGTGACCCTGAAAATATTTTTTTTTGTGCATTTTGATCTTGTTTCATACACTAATCAAGAAAAATTAGTGGTTGTTTTGTTACGTTTTTATTCTTGTATTTTCTTGTTTTCCCCAAATGTTTTAATCTTTATCATGAAGGTTGATTGAAAAGGAGTAAAATTAAAGGAAAAGACAACTCTGGTCACAAAAATAAAAAAATGCACGTTCAAACTTCATACATGACTTGTGTAAATTATTACTGCAGTTGACCTTAGTCTTTGATGAGGATAAAGAATAACATTAAAATTCCATCCGAGGAGAATCATTACTCATCTTCTAATAGTTAAAGGATATATGTTCATCTTTCTTCCGAGGAGATTAACGAGGGAATACAATGTTGTATTCAGAGTAAATTCATTGTCGAATTTCTCTTCTCAAAACTAAATGTTGGGTTTCTAATTTTTATTCATTTGTTTATATTGATCAAATAAGTAGATTACTGATGAAATTTGAAAGTACCGTGCACGGAAAACTTTAGATGAATATTTATGCATGTATAAGTATATACCTCAAAGCACAAGGGTACAAATGCAAAACTCAGTAGTTAGTAGGCTGGCAAGCATTATTGTGTTCATAGGATTCAATCTCCAAGGACTTTGGGGAGACTTTGGGGATATTGTCGGTTTTGGTCAACCAACAATTTTTTAATAAATATTTTATAAGATTGTTGTACCCAATTTTGTCATTTCTGTTGTAGTTTGTAAATTGACATTGTTTTTGTCACGTTGGACTCCTCAACCTATTAGTGGCTAGCTATTTATATAGCTAATTTAAAATTTAGTAGAACTGAAACACAATTTTATCGCAATGAATAGGCAATTATTACTCTGGAAAAGGTTGGATTCAAGTTCAAAATAAGCTCGAAGTTCCAAACCAACCTTTGAGTAAGAATGAACATAGTCCACTACGATCTCAATTTTTCTTAGAATGATTTCGAACTGTTGATATTTGAAAATTTTATGCATGAAACCATTCGATTACATATCAACAATAATATAAATTCCATATAAAAGGCAATATTTAAATTGGAGCCAATTTTGAGTTAAAATTTTAAAAACAAGAAATTATTATTATTATTATTATTATTATTATTATTATTATTATTATTATTATTATTATTATTATTATTATAGAAAATGACTATAAAGAAGAAGGGTAAATAAGAAAGTTATATTTATTTTTGATAACAAGGAAAGTTTTTGTAATTGTTGAAAATAGAATAGAGTAATTAATTTCAAAATTTTGTTTTCTTTATTTTAAAATTTAGTTTTTATATTGAGTAAATGTAAAGAATTTAACCGAAATTAGTATAAATATATTTAAACATAAGTTTCTATCTATTTTAAGATTTAACCTTTAAAATTATGCTCCAATAGACTCTTGAAATTAATATTTTTCAAATAGAGATTAAATGCATTCAAAGTATTTCAATTTTTAATGAATAAAAATAATGTAATAATTTGGAGGAACGTTAGTAAAAATAAAAGATAAAGAAAAATAATTTCTACTGAATTATTTACAAATTTTTACTAGATGCTCTCTAATTGCAAAATATGCATATTAAAAATAGATAGTCCCTTGCAGATTCCGTAGGGTTTGGAATTTGGTCCAGTTGTGATCAATGTTAATGGGCTCGTGGGGCTTCTGATGTACAGTGGGCAACACCAGTGGACTTTTTCATTTGGGCTTGACTTGTCGTCAATCGACTTATGGGCTTTAGGTCTAAATATTTATAGGAAAAATTCATAGTTTAATAATAAAATTTCAAAAATTAACAAACTTGTAAAAATTATAAAAAAAGAAGTGAGGTGGTATGTGATTGTGATTTGTTCTGATAAATGACTATGAATTATTATGATTATAAATAGTGTGACTTAGAGTCTGTTTGAACCTCCTTTTTTTTCCCTTAAAATTCATTTTGGAATAGTATTTTAATGGAAAATGTGTGGTTAAAAAAAAAGGAAATTTTTTGAATTTGTATGTAATATTATTTTTGAAAAATGTGTGATTGAAAATAAGGGAGAAAAATATATTTTAAAAATAATGAGGTCAAACAAAGGCTAGTAACAATGAACGAAAATTTTGTCACTTGATTTCTTAAACATAATGATGACGACGAGTCACACATCCTCGTGTTGCAAGAGGTGGCAAACGAGCCGAGCAGCTCGTCGGTTCGACCGCTCGACTGGTCAAAACATGGCTCGTGCCGTTCGGGCTCGTCAAAACACAAGTTCGAGCCCACTCAGCTCAAAGAACGAGCGGCTCGTAAGCTCAAGGGTTAAATATTTTTTTTAAAATAGGTTTATCTTTATTTAATAATAATACAAAATAAAATCGAGCTTGCGAGCTAAAGTTTGACTCGGCCCACGAGCCTATGCCGAGCTCAGATATTTGTAACGAGCTCGGCTCGTTACAAAATGAGCACGAACACGAGTACGAGCCAAGCTTGTGGGTATATGGGCAGAGTTGGCTCGGCTCGGCCCATTACCACCGTTACGTATTGCAACATTATTTCTTTTCCATTTCACAACCTGCACTAGGGGCTACTTAATCTGGGCACTAGTTGCACCAATGTAACACAAACAACAAATAATTGTTCGAGAATCAAACATCGATCTTTGCTGATTTTTGCCCATTAATACTAGAGATTGGGAAAATTTGCGGATTTGAAGAAGTGTATTTGTCTATTCATCTATCTATGATGACACAATATTAGAATTTTTTCAACAAATACATGCAAAATTTAGTGTGTAAATTTAAATGGGTATATATGTGGCCATCACAATTTGTTCCACCACTTTATATGCACACTAATTAATAAATATTTTTTATAAGCATATAGATCATACTTTCTATTTAGCCAATAGGCCTAATCACCACGCTGAGCATCTATAAAGTAGATTACGTTCCAAATTCACTAGAATCAACCAAGAATATGTACAATTGTAGGAAGAAAACAGAGATATTTCTTCACTATATTTTTTTCTCGCCTCTATATTACAACAACATATATTCCTTATAATTTCTCAATTTGTACACCAAATACAACCAAAAACCATTTACAAAGAAGTGCAGAGATTGAATCACGAAGAATGAACACGTTTAGGAGTTTAATCATCAGCCCAAAAGTCACTCAAATCCAATAGTTGAAAAGTGGCCACGTGTAGGGCCAGATTACAAACATTTAAGAGAGGCAAAGTCACATTTATAAGGTGCGATTTATCAAGACAAGAAAGTCCACAGTTCTAGTAGCCCAAATCCAAAGGTCCATTATCAATAATGACAAGGTAATACCAATAATAGTGGGGCAGCCCAAAAACAACACAAAGTTATCACCAACTGATACGGGCGCTTTGCGCACTTATTTAGGTCACAAAATATGGACTATTGTTGAGATATATATTGAAATATAGCTTAATTCGATACAAATTGCGTTTGTAGGACTACATTGATTGATTGAATGAAAAGTGTGCGAAAACGTGCGAAAAAGGACCAAAAGGGAAGAGAATGAAAGTTCAGGGACTAAAATGTAATTATTCAAAAGCTTACCCAAATGGCGAATCGAGCATGGAACTATACTACGTAACAAAAGGTGGATATGATGGCATGAAAAAAGAAGAAACGAGGCCAAAATCTGATAAAGCAAAATTTGGGGACCAAAATACATTAGATAGAAAATATTTCTTCTATGTGATCACATGGTGTAAATGCTGGGTGATCACCCAACCATTTACAGAAAATAAAGTGAATATTTTGGTTGTTCTATGTGATCACGCAGAATATAACTATGTGATCACATAGTGCAATCTGAGCGCGAAAATTCTGGTTTCCTTATTTCATTCCAACTCTTACGGAAAGGTATCTTGACACCCTATTCTAGCGGACTTCCAGCGGATTTCCTTATTCTAGAAAATGTGTTAATTAAAGTGGAAAAATTCATCTACCCAGCGGATTTCCTTATTCTAGATATAGAAGAAGACAGAAACATTCCAATAATCTTGGGGAGACCATTCTTAGCAACGGTCGAACTTTGATTGATTTAGAGAAATGTGAGCTAATCTTGATGGTAGATGAGGAGCAAGAAGTATTTCAACTATGTAATCCATCCACACAACCATCAGCCCTCGAAGAGTGTCAATGTATTAATGAAGACGAACTATCCATTCAACAAATTTACCAGAAGAGAAAACCAAAATTAGGAGGACTTCTTGGTAGAGACGAAAATGGTGAATTCAAAGTTTGGAGGGCTAAAAGAGGATGCAAAGCTGGAAACTGCAAGAATTACAATGGATAAATTCTTCGACTTGAACCACCATGAATTGGCCGAAATACAGTCAAGCTATAGACTATAAAATAGCGCTGGTTGGGAGGCAACCCAATAAATTCTTCTCTTTTATTTATTTCGCTTTATGCATTAAATTAGAAACTTTTTGAATTTTTATTTATTTTTTGACAATTTTTAATAATATTGAGTTATCCATCATCTCGAAAGGATACAAAGAGTCTATGTATGCTCCACACTTTTCTACTCCATCATCTACAACTTCACATCTACATCGATCAGGGAAGTATTCCTAACCCAATTTTCATTACTTTTAGGAGAATTTGTCCTTAATTTTATGTGCTTGTAAGTTTTCTTTATTTTTTTTTAAACATTGAAGGCAATGTTTGTCTTCAGTTTGGGGGTAGTCGAATTTTGTATGAATTTGAGGAATTCACATTTGTATTAAACAGTGCATCACTTTTTCACTATTCATTGACTGACCGTATGATTTTTGTTGTGAGTGCTTGTTTGTGTAAAAAAAAAATTTAATTTAGTATTTGTTCAGTATTTGCTTATTTGTTTTGTGTGGGTTTAATGGCCTTGCCGGCAATGATGTGGATATTGAACTCAGGATAACTATGGATAGTGGAAGTTGTGCATGTCAAATTAATCGATACTCATCTATGTGGAAACTTGACATTTTTGCGCACAATACTTGTGTTAGGCATGCTATGCTAATGATGGAGTGTATGAATCATAGTAGAAGTGAACATGATAGGTCAACCCCGAAAACCCCTACTACACTTATCGATAAACCATCACTTTAGGAGTTTGGAGATGATTTAACTTTTACTGGGGAACATTGAGATGAATGGGGATTCCATGCGTGACATTTTATTGTGCGGATTGGATTAGACCAATAAGACGAAAACAAGGTAAAAGTTTCAAGTTAGATGTTAGTTCTAGAAACTGGGTGTCTGAAAGAAAAAGGGCATTGCACTAATCATTGAATAAATAAAGACATCTGTTCGAGCCTGTATAACTCGAATGATTAAACCTGCAAGGGTTTAAAACTTGGTGCCCTATGGTCATCTGACTTTGAAGTCATCGGCCTAAAGCTCGTTATAAGGGTTATATAGAAAGCAAATGAAAGATGTTAAAAAAAATAAACAAAAAAATTTAAAAAATAAATCAATTGATGAATAATATACATGCTTCTATGTATGAAGTACTTTGATTAGCCCCAAACACTCGGTTGATAGAACTATATCCCTGATACGAAGCAAGTAACTTAGTTTAGTCCTAACGGTTGAAACAATCAAATAAATGGGAGAATCCTTGATCATTGATGTGTGAACTTGTGACTGTGAGATCTATCCAAACTAAGAGAGGGCAAGAACTTAAGTAAATCAAAATTTCTACTCTAGAACACACTCCGAAATAGTTGAGACTTGTGCGAAGAGAATAAGTTTGGGGGTGTGTGTATCTCTCGAGCGATGAAAGGAATATTTGACTACTACAGGTCGAGATTTGCACCCATCATCAGGTTGGTATGCTTTACATAAGTATTCACACACACACACACACACACATCAAGTTCAGCATATGATATGTGGAGGTTGGTTTGATTTTGCATTATTGAAACTATTTGTTATGTTGATCACTGAAATCTAATCCTAAGATGCGGCTGGTTGTTAAATCATGTTTTGCGTAGAATTAAGTCACCATTTTGTTTGAGGACAAACAATAGTTCAAGTTTGGGAGATTTGACAAGCGCACTTATTTAGGTCACAAAACATAGACTATTGTTGAGAGATATATTGAAATATAGCTTAATTCGATATAATTTGTGTTTGTAGGACTACATTGATGGATTGAATGAAAAGTGTGTGAAAACGTTCGAAAAAGGACCAAAAGGGAAGAGAATGAAAGTTCAGGGACTAAAATGCAATTATTCAAAAGCTTACCCAAATGGCGAATCAAGCATGGAACTATACTACGTAACAAAAGGTGGATGTGGTGGCATGAAGAAAGAAAAAACGAGACCAAAATCTGATAAAGCAAAACTTGGGGACCAAAATGCATTAGATAGAAAATATTTCTTCTATGTGATCACATGGTGTAAATGCTGGGTGATCATCCAGCCATTTACAGAAAATAAAGTGAATATTTTGGTTGTTCTATGTGATCACGCAGAATATAATTATGTGATCACATAGTGCAATCTGAGCGCGAAAATTCTGGTTTCCTTAATTCATTCCAACTCTTCCGGAAAGGTATCTTGACGACACCCTATTTAACTCTAAACTCGTCCAAAAACTAGGATTACACAATTTTTAAGAGAAAAAACATATTGGAGAGCGGACGAGGAGGCGAGAACAAGGATTTTCACTCCAATATTCAAGATTTCAAGATTTAATTCAAGTTTTTAGTGATATTTTCTTTTTATTATTTTTATTGTTATTTTAATTTACCCATGTTAGGCTAGACTTTTTATGTACTAGGTGAACGATGAACCTCGCAATATGATCTTTTAATTCTCTATTTTGCAATTTGATATTCAAACACGATTGATGGATGTTGAATGATTTATATACAATATCTTGTCTCCACAGTTAAATGCATGTGATTATGTGAGTTTGGGTGATCTATTTTATGCATTCGAAAGAAGGGAAATAGATTCTACAAGGTATAAATCATCGTAGGGTCCGATAGGGGATAGAAATATACCGCTATACTTTACGTGAATCTCTAAGTGTTTACAAAACATCATGCATTCTTGTATATTGCATTTGTCATAGAAATATAGTCAAATGGTATGCTAGAATAGGTTTAATTCTACTCGAAAGAGATTGTTGGATATGTTAGAAATATTGATTCTTCAACCAATTCATCGTGTTATCGAATTATGAAATATGGGTTAAAAGTGAACTTTGCTTGGTGATTCGAGATCTTAGTGCGCTTTTTCATATATTAATTACATTAATTTTTTGCATTAAAACGTCATTATTGCATTTAGTTCGTAATTTTAGTTTAAATTGCATGTTACTCTTAGTTTAATCATAAAATCTGAAAAACTCATCTCAAATTCGATAGATTCGGTTAAGGTCGCGATAATAAAAATCAAGTTAAATCAATCATCGTGGGAACGATACTCGAAATTCTAGGATTTTCACTTTATTACTTGTCAACGAAGCGTACACTTGCGGTAAATTAAATTCGAAACATATTTTCGTGAACAACAACAAATATTTTATTTATACATAGTCGTATTTTACAAAGAACATAAAGCATTTAAGTTGCTAAACCTTTGCATTTTGCTCTTAAGTGACAAGGGAAACAAGAAAATGTATGAAAAGAACCTCTAACTGGAGAGAAAAAGATCATACCATCTAAATTAAATACATGCACATTATAGCTAGCACCAATTTCAATGCCTATAGTAAATGTAACTTGGTCCTAGCATATTTGATCGCTTGCTCAAAATGGTGGGCAGTGTCCGATGGAAGTTCCTCAATCCGCGGCCGCTCTGGCAGCATCCACCGCCCTTCGCTACTCCTCACCATCCCTTTGTGCTCATCCTGCCACCAAAATGGTGGCACACCGTAATCACTTTTCAAGAAGTCGCAACTCTTGTTAACAAGTGCAATATCTCTTTTATTGGCCAAGTAAAATCGCCTGTCTTTTCCGTGGTACCCATCCACTAAATGCAAATGGGCCTCAAGATTATGAGCACATCGAATATCATTATTGTTCTTTAGAAAAGGAGAGTGAGTGTGGTCCAGTGCGAATTCCACTCCAACATGTGCATAACTCCATGGAAATGATATGGCATCCTCTATGTACTTTTGGTATAGGAATTTCTCATTTGTAATAATTCCAGGCACTCTTGGGACCTTATCATGCACATTAATGACTCTTAGAACCTTAATTCCAAGCTCATCACACCTTTCTTTGAACTTCAAGTTTCCAACCCTAGGACCGGAAAACGAATATACGGTGATGGGGATTTTTGTTGTCGTTATTCCGTCATCTACGACGTTTAATTCAACCTCAGCAATGTCGTAGGCGCTTAACAGAGCTAAGGCTGCTCCAAGACTGTGGCCTGTTATTGTTATGCTCAAGTTTTCGCCCGGGTACCTGTTGAAGATAAACTTCAATATATAAATTTGTTCTATCTATAACGGCACAAGCTTTTAGATGAGATGATTTAGAATTTAGAGAAGACAAGAGTTCTTGTGCAATATGAAACTTCTGTGTATGTGTCATGTGTACTGTGAAATAAATTGATTTGTACATGAGGGCCGTGATGATTATAAACTTTTAAAATACGTATCTCATCTATAATATTTTAAACTTTTAAACAGAGTGGTTTATAACAAACAAAAAATAAGAACATGACTAGGTCTGTGGGTTGAAGATAAGCTCGAGTAAATGAATTTGTTTCAAAGTTAAATTTTTAGCTGAGATAGTTGAATACCGCTGTATAATTCTCCTGATTTCTGCTAGAACTTGTTCACGAGCCGAATATGCGCAATATTTGCATGTATTTTCCTTGGTTGTGTACAGATCAAAGAACCCCGATTCAATCTTTATTGAAGGATCATTCCTAAAATGGGCAGGATGTAAAATGTCCTTAAGATCATGTATCCATTCCAAGTAGGTGACGGTGCCCCTCCACGCTACCACTATGTCCCGCCGCCCTAGTCGGCGGATCTCCTCCTCATCGGTGGCTACTGCCACATACCCCATCCAGTTTGCATGCTGACTCCAAATACTGCTCAACCTGGATTTCTGAAAGAAATTTGGCAAGTTTATATTTGAAGTTGCATAGAGATATCTTGTTAAAGTGTAGCCCCTATCCGCCATGCCTAATCTTTCAAAGAAATGTGCCCCTTGGTACTTGCAAGTGCCACAGTATTTTGAGTGAGGATCAAAATCAAATGAATCATAACAGGCTTGAGCCATTTCGCCATAACGAAGAATTTCGTTACGTAAATGTGAATTCATGGGGTCTAATAGGCCTTCCCAGTTGTTGCAGCCATGAAGTTCTCTCCAGATTTCGTTAATAGGCCTCGTGTCCTCGCAACTGTGTTCTTCGTCAGTTTCTCGAATTTCAGGGTACAAACTTGGAATGGCTGAGCATTTGACGACAGTTGATTGTTTTGGTAAATTTCTTTTGTTGGAGAATATAAGGTTTCTGGTTTTTGTGGAGTTCAATGTTCTGAATAACTTTTGGGGACTTTGAATTTTGTATGTTGCATTGCTTAAAGGAGACTGCAAGGTAGCCATGGGAGTGAGTAGAGCGTTACAGAGAGAGAGTATAACTTGATTTTTTGTGTATGGAATTATAGAGTGGCATATGCTTATCTTGCCAATAGAATGGAATGATATAAATCAAATTGTATTGTATGGCTGAGAATTGGTACCTAAATATCACTGTCTGTGTTGAGAAAGACAACCTACACACTTCACACGTGAATGGTACATTTAGGCCCCGTTTGGTACACATTTTGAGTAGAAGAATGCATTTTGTTGATGTGATGGATGAGGAATATGTGGTTAAAAAAAAGGAAAAGTTATTGATGTGATGGAAAATATTATTTTATTGAAGAATGTGCGGTTGAAAATAAGTAAAAGAATGAGAATGAAAATATTAATGTATACCAAACGGAGGCTTAACCCATATTCAAGTTTCATTTTTACCAAAACTCATTTTCAACCACACATTGTTTTATAAAATAATTTTACATGTAAATCCAAAAAAATGTCCTACATTTTTTCAAAAATCACTAGTACCCCTTAATTCACATATGCTCAATGGCAGATTCAGACTTTATGCAGCCCTATTTGGTTAGTAGATTTCGATAAAAAATAATAAAATGTGTGGTTAAAATTAATTATTAATTTTAACTTGAATTTTTATTAATATTTAATGGGTGTTTAGTAGGGATTAAAATTAGATTTTTAATAGATTGTGATAGAAGTTTTTGAAATGAGTAATGCTATTTAGCCCCATTGGGGCTACAACTCCACTTTAGGTAACTTTAAGTCATTGGGTAAATGAAATGTGAAATGAAATGACTTATTTAATTTTACATATCATTTAATGTCACATTAACGTAACCTAAACTGAAGTTGTAATCCCAGCTAAATAGCATTACTCTTTTGGAATATGTGTTTGAAAATTTGTGAGATCCATGAAAGATATGATTAATATTGATTATTTGACTTTGACTTAGATTAAAATATAATTTTAATTTGAAATAAACATAGCCTTAAATTACATCAAACATGGCTTATTGTGGAGTCAACAATGAGTTGTATCGTTTTTTTTTTTTTTTTT
>CAIGRB010098977.1:0-45114 GCA_903798255.1 Fraxinus quadrangulata
ATAAACAGATATACTGCATAAATCAGTTCGGACCATGACAATGGAATCCTCCTCCTCCATCTACCCCTTGCACCACAGCAGAGTTTAAAAGCTGCATTCCCTCTTCACCCATCTGATGAACTTCCGAGGGCGATAATATTCTGATGCATCTCACACAACCAACAAACTCCCTACAAAATCACGTCACATGAAATTATGAAAGAAAATGTGATACAAATTCTTTGGCCACGAGCAACTGCAGAAATTTACTATCTGTGATGATAATACTAAAGAACATAAAGAATTATGCATGAAAATTGGAGTACAAGTGGGACTTACTCCCAAGGATCATCCCCAACAAGAAGAACGTCATTTTCGAAATCCACATAAACTAGCTTCCAACCAGAACCAGAGTCGTTGAGCAACCTTTCAAGTCCAAACATGCGTTCAATTTCAGAGCGCAGTTCATCATAATTCTTGAAACTTGAGACATCAATCGACCTTCCTACCGATCCAGCCTTCTGAATCTGTCATTCACCACGAACTTTGTCACCCGATATAATGTATTGAGTTAACATAGTAAATAGAAAAGTCTAAAATACAAGGCACGAGAGAAGCAAACAGGCAAGGGAATACAGGTCAAATCCAACATGATACAGCATTCCTGAAATAAGTATAAAAAAGATTGCTGAGAATTTCTTTTTGTAATAAGTTTCTTACCTTTGTATAGGTGCGGAACCGTGGAGTTACTTGCTGCCATGAGCTATTCTGCAAAAGAGAATTGTCATCAAAGTCCGCATTATTTGAGGATGCCCCGCCTGAATTGTCAGCATATTCTTGCAGAGAGAAAGTCTGAGAATCTACTAGACTAGCTGATGTAATCTGAGATTGAACATCTTGGCTCGAACTGAAGTTTCCCATAAGATAATCTGAAGGACTATGGAAGCCAGTGTTCTTTAGCGTGCAAAAATCATTCAATATTGTGTTCGAAATGGAAGTATCAATAACTGTACTTCCACTGTTATTAGCGTCGAGATTAGGACAATTGTATATATCACTCTGGGCATGGCTCTCTTCTGACAAGTCTTTCAAGCCATATGAACTAGATGCGTACTGAAGATTAGATAAGTCGTGATGTGGTGATGGATCAAGAAGGTTTTCCTGGGAGGCACACTCGGGATTGTTTAACTGAGGATCCCACAATCCTTGTCCTGTTGAAGGCAGTACAGGACAAACAGTTTCTGCTGACGTAGTAGTCTGGTCAGATCTCTTCAAAATGGATGAATATCCCGGAGTGCTAAAAGATGCAGTCTGAGGATGACACACGGGCATGTATGAATTGCATTCTATCCGACCAGGGTTTTGAAGCAAGCTATTGATATTAGCAGACTCTAATTGGGATAAATCACTCTGTGGACTCTGCAATACTTGAGACTCCAGACGTGATTGCATGATCCAGGGACTTGTTTGCAAAGGTAATGAGCCACTGTTCTGGTTCAAAATTGCAATATCAGCTACAAGATTATTAGGATTAGTAGGCTTCACCGATAGTTTGTCTTCATTGGTCGGCCCTGGCCCCTGTGACTCAAACTGGTTTAGCTGATTCTTAGCAAGTACAGGTTCTAATTTTTCCAATTCCGAACTAGTTCCATAATTGTTCGAGTTGTTGATATTTGGTTGGCCAACTAAGCTTTGAGGATAACTTTCTCTTTGCAGTGATGCCATTTCTGGATGGATCAGCTCAGGTTTCTGCCTGATTTCTGATTGCATCAAAGCCTTAGATTCTTGCAAGGCAGCATCATTAATGATAGTTTCTAGCATAGAAGGTGCAACATTGCCAGGATGGTTTACTCCCTGAGGCTTCATGAGCATCTTCATTAATTGCTCTGACCACAGGGTTGATACTGAGGAATACTGAAAGTCCGCATTTCTATTTTCAGGAACTTGAATGAGAGGTCCATTAATCAGACTATCCCATTCTGTTTGTGCTCCTGTTATAGAAAAATGTACAGTGCATCAAATTCATGCCAAGATCGAGCAGCAGAAGTCATTTTGAATGACAATCAACTACCTATGAACGCAGAGTGGAAAGGGCGTTTGAAACTTGCAGTTAAGGATGGAAATACAAAGAGACTTTCAGGAGTCTCGATTTCCCATGGACTAACTCGATTTTGTTTATCACCACATCCAGGCTCATCCCACTCGACCTATTACCAGAGATGAATTTCTAGTCAAAAACTAAAAGTCAGGAGAATGTGCCTCTGGAATTGTTTATCAGAGAGGTTCACATAAAACATTTAGGGTACAAATATCATCCTTGGGGAAATAATCTAATGGCAATGACACACTTTACTCACCTGAAGACTACGCCACTTCGAATTAGGCCATCTGAGAGGATCTAAGTCACTTATTCCAACAACAGTGCCCATATATCTGTTAAGGAATAGAGAGAGGCTTCAAAAAAAGGATCGAAAAAGGCTACAACGAACAGATATACGTGTATTATAATATCTACCTGCGTTTACTTGATTCTTCAGTTTCAAACATCATTCCGAACCTCATACCAACAGAGAGTTGTGTACCGTATACAGCTTTTCGATATTTAGCCAAAGGAATGATAAATTCTGAAGGGCATGCCCTGCAAATAATAACAATTGCAACATAATCAAGTTACTGAATTGGTTTTATCTTAGGGCCCAAAGGGTGTATCTGAGGTACCTTGGATTGTAAAAAACAGTAAACGGACTTCTATTAGCAGCAGCATGAGCTGCAGCAGCAAGGATTCCAATGTGCATGCTATCAGCGGACAGCACTGAAGATGGCAAAGCTGTTTGCTGACGGTTAACACGCCTAACTCCCAGCAACAATTGAGATTTTTCATTCCTATCACAGGAAGCAGAAAAAATTATAGCAAATCTCAAATAATGTACCCTCCATCAATAAATTTAAGCATGGGAAAAGTACTTTAAGCAAAGCGCATATAAGAAGTACCTGATAAATAGAACAGCATCACCTGCTCTAAGCCGCTTTGCACCAACAAACATACTCCAACCAGTTGTGAGTAGATGTCTCTTCGGCTGACCTACACAAGATAGAAATTAAAAAAAAAATAAAAAAAAATCCATTATCTTAGAATGCTCACCTCGGTATATATGACGAAAAGTCCACGTATTATCGTGCAAATCTCGTACAACAAGCTCCTGAGTTGGAGGTTGCATAGAGTAGTCCTGAAACAGACAGATTTCACAAATGGTTGCATTAAAAGGCACATTAGATTAAAGTGACCATATGACAGCAGAAACGAATTCTTTCAGAAATAAAAAAACTTCACCAATTGAGGAAAGAGCTTTTCTGCAGCCCTCCGAGGAACTGAGAAGCCACCATGTGTGCTTGTATCACTTGCCGTCAAAGTTTTGCAGAAGAACTCGGTTGGATGTTTGCTAGGCTTTAGCCCAAAATCCGGTATGGGAAAAACATCTTTTTCCTGATCATGTAGAAAGCTATCACTTCACAGAAATGGCAAAATTTTCTGAAGAGAAATGACAGTCGCAATTCTTTATCATGTAATATATTTGCTAGTTTCATCAACTAATAGTATGCTAATAAAACCAGTTGCAGTTGCCAGGCTTACAGAGTTCACAGGTTGAAGGCTCATTTGGGCATATATCTCGTCTGTATCTTTATCTGCCTATTGATCATGAGAAAGTCAAGAGAACCATAACTATTCCAAGAACCAAATGCATGTTTATTTCAGCATATAATACTTTTTACTGCACTGAAAAAAAAAGGGGGTCAAGAAAAAGACATACATGGAGTGTAACGTTGTGAACTTGGCACAACAATTGAGCAGGGAGATTAGGATAGTTGGGTATTTGTGAAGTTGCTGTTCTATTGGTGGAAACTGCCACCTGTTGCCCAAAAAATGAGAAGAATATTAGCTGTTACCTGAGGTATTTCGTAACTAGAGGAGACAAAGTCATATCAAATTGAAGATAGAACTCTCAACAATATACTGATAGGATAGACAGAATTTTCTGTGTCATATACAGTTTTATGACATCCAACACTATAGTATAAACACTAATATATAAATTGTCTACAGAGCTAATAAGTATTTCTTTGTTCCCATTTTGACTCTTTCGGATAATAAAAGCAAAATAGAGAAAGTGAGAGATCCACGATCCAAGTAGCAGGAAAGAAAACATTGTCCTGGAAATCTGTAAAATCTTAAAAAGGAAAAAGAAATCGAGCCATGGCGTTCTGGAAAATTATAAGGGTAGGTAATACAATTTTGATTTTCAACATTCACAGGTAGATGAAGAATTGCTTGTCCTTGGATTCATTCCTTATCAACTTTATACTGATTCTTCATTTTCCCATAACCAAAACGGAATTGAAAAAACTTCTCACCTGCATTCGCAAGATGCTAGAATTCAATAATTAAGAAGCCTTTTTTGGTATTTATGCCAGTTTACACATGATTTGTAAAGCAACACTCCTTAAGACAAAATCTGCAAACTTCAAAAGTAACGGCAGGCACGTCATCAACTAGGAGAATGATTTTATTCCATCTCAATTATAACTCATCGCTTGTACCTCATATAACTCATTTCAATTTATCATTTTATTAACCATTCCGAACAACTGAAGTTTACAACTTCAGGAAATATGAGTAACTTAAAGACGGTTTGATCAATTCTGCAACCCCCTCGACAAACTTGAAGGATCCTAGCTGAGAATAAAAGAATTACAAGGAAAGGCATGGGAAAAAAGGGGGGAGCGGGAATTCAACAAAATTACCCCATTAAATTTTCAAGAATATCTAACACGATTTATCCTGGAGCAATATGCAAGGAATTAAATTTCATAAATCCAACAAAAAATTATCCCCAACAAACAATTCAAGAAAGTAAACCCCATATCATCATCCTCTTCCAACTTACATTTTTGGCACACTTCATAAATTTAACTTTCTTCCTGAAGAGGATTGTTTTCATTAGATTGCTTAACACAAGTCCATAGAGGAAAAAACAGTAAATAAAGGCAGGCAAAAGGGCTTTAATTTCCACTAAACAAACCTGCTCACTATGTCCTTGTGGAAAATAGTGCACCAGGCTTCCAACCTGAGGCAAGGTAACCAATGGACCAGCACAAGCATGCCATAGCTCAGAATTTATTGTCTTCCTTGTCCCTGTAGTAAATCAAGTTAAAAAAACCAGTAAGAATTCAGAGATCACAAGAAATATGAATCAAGAATCTTTACCCATGAATCTTAAAAGTTTTCACTTCAACTTAAATCCACTTAGTATACAGTCAGTCTACTACTAAAACAAATCTATGCCAGATATAAAATATTGGAGTAAGAAAACAGATGAATTAACTAACCAGAATGATCCTGCATTTCCTTCAACAGTTTCATCTCTTCTAGCAGATTATGCGCCCCACCAACCAAGCATCCAGTTTTCGACTTTTTTTGAACAGAACCCATGTATCTAGGGCCTTTCCCTTTCTTACTTCAACCCCAAAAACACACTGAAAAAACCCATCTTTTTATCAACCAATCAATCAAAAAGACAGCATCTTTCCATCCAAAAATCACACTTCTTGAAAGAAATCAAAGGGGGCCTTAAAGAAAGGAATTACATGGTTATTAGAAGGGATAGAGAGAAATAGAACCAAGAAAAATATTCAGGGAATCTAGAATCAAGAGAGGAACCAGTCAAATTGGACAGAGAGCATGCCCCAGAAATCCAAAGCCAAGGAATAAAACACACTGCAAAAAGTTACTGAAAAATCTAAGTGGGGCTTCCTCTTCTCCTCCTCACTCCATCAACAGCAAAAAGGAAAAGCAAAAAATTACATATGAATATGATTTAGAGGGGTCAGTTCTTTTTTTGCCATCAAAGCACGCGGATCAAGGCATGAGTGGTAGAATTATCAAGTGTCCACCTTTTTTGCGCCCTTTTCCTCTTTATATTTTATCAGAAGAAATTGACCTTTCAAAGGAAGAGTGCCCTTTAGGGAATAAAAAAATAAAAAGCCTTTCTCTTCGTTCTTTCTCCATCAACATAACAGCATAAGTTTCAATCTTTTTCTTTCTCTTATTTTTCCCCTTTTCTTCTTCTCTTTTCTTTACATCATAGGTTTGTATCTGAGTTTTTATTTTTTTTATTGAGTGGCTTGCTTGAAACTGGTAAGTGTGTCCAAGCTCTCAACCTGCTAACACACTTGCAGATAATAGTTGTTCTGCTGCAGCTTTAGACTCAGAAAAAACTGGAGCTGAAGAAATGAAAAAGAAAAAGTGCATAAACAGAGCAATGCTATTCCCACACGAAATCGTACTCGCCCAACCAGAGAAAGAGCCATATTATATTAAATGAAGGAAATAAAAAATAGACAATCTTTGCTTGCATACATAGGACACTACAATACACAAATAATTAAAGGATTTTATAGTCACAGGATTAAATGCTCATTTTCTTTGAAATCTTGTGTTGTAGGTTTATTATTGTAGCGTATGAAGAAAATAAAAATTGATAGCGACGTTAGTCGTTTTAAAGCATCAATGGTCATGATTGATGACTTTTAGTGCATTTGAGGCGGTAATATTTATTAAAATAGAAATTATTAATTATTCTTCAGTAAAAACAAAGGAGATCTTATTCTAATTGAAATTAAGACTTCAAAAAAAATTCTCTTTCTTTCTTGTAGTTATTGGTCTCGGTGATTAGATTTGTTGATGTATATTATCATTTTTTTTTTCATAAAATAGAAATTTGATTGTGTCTTATGTACTAGTTAACTTTTAAGAAAAATGGCTGCACTTTTTACATCACCAAAGGTTACGATACCGATATACTCTTTTTAAAAGTTAGTGTCCAATTTGTTACTAAAGCAATATAATAGATACCAAGGGTGCAATTTTCGCTAGTAACGGTGAAGTAAAGATATTGACAAAAGATAGGCGCATTTTAGCACGTGAATAACGAGGTCGATGCAAAGTCCATTTCTTTCTCATTTTTAGGCGCACTATGGCAAGTTTTTTGCTAAATTTTGATAAATAAATTGGGTTGTTGACAAGTTCATAAAATTACAATTCTCTTTAAACGAGTGTTCTAAAAAGTTCGCATAAGCATCGTCTAGACTTAAAGTTCGAACAAAACGTCTCGTTTCGCGTCTGGAGCTCTTTTCTAATTTTTAAACAGTTAAGTTTTTTCTTCCTTTCTTTTGTCTTTCCTAAGCATTTTATTAGTTTTTTTATTTTTTTCTTTTTTAAAAAAAAATTTATTCGACTTTAGTTTATTAATTTTTTTAATTAAATAAAATTTCATTTGACTTTAATTTCAAGTTTTTTGAAGATTTTATCTATACAAAAGTTAAAAATGATTTAATTAAATAGTTAAATAAAATTGAAGTTATGGTGCTATCTGCATTATGTATTATGATCTTGAAACTCATTATTTGTTGCAAACTTCAAAAGTATGTATAATTTTTTTATAAATGACTTGTCTAGTTGAAAATTGAAACTATGAAAATATTTTAATTTTTTCATTTCGAAAACTTAAAAAATTATATCATGGACTAATGGTAAAAAGTATTAAGTAAATATGGTATTTTATAATTTTAAATGTTTGACATGTATTATTTTAATTATTAAATAATTTTTAAAATGATTAAAGATTTAAAATATTATTAAAAATAAAAAAACTTTTTTTTATGCCTAAACCTCACCTAGACTCATTTAAATTCATAAAGATTGAAGCTTCGCATCCACGTCTAATCACGTTTTACGCTTTTTAGAACATTATTTAAATGTGTCAATTAAATTAGTTATTAATTTTTATCTCAACTTTTTAAGTAATGTCAAATAAGTAGTTAGACATTTATAATTACTGAGTTTCTCTTTACTGGGTTTCTAATGTTTGATAGCACCTAATTGGCCACAAACATTTTTTGAGAAGTGCTACACTTATAAGGGCATGTGCCAAGTAACACACATGGGGTGGAGGCCACTTTTTTTTTAAAAAAAATACATTGGGGTGGGGCTCCTGCTACAGTGAGGGCCTGTAAGGCCCCAGTGAAATTAAGCCTTGTAAACAGGACTTAATTCTTTTTTTCAGCATTCAATGACAGCGTCATTCTGTCAAGTTGTATGTACAAAATTCATGTACAAAGTCCAATTAATGATAGGCACAAAATAGCAAAGAATTAAGTCAAACGTCTAGGAATAGAACTTCTACACCCTCTCACATGAAGTGGGTCCTCAATAAATAAAAAATTATCCACCCCTATATGTGTTATCGGTGAGGTTCTGTACATGAAGCATGATTGAATAGCAAAGCAAAAACTTGATACGTGTCATGTGTGCTGCTGTGTTCAATTTCATCAGGGTCGTTAAGAGCTATTTTCTTGCTCTTTACACGAAAGATTTAGTGTTTTCTTTAGGTATTTACTTCTTTTTATTGTTTCCCAAGAGAATTTTGCAAGCATTTTAAGGAATATTACTAAAAACAGAAATTAATAATTGTGTACAATGTTTCAATTTGCATATATTTGGCAGGTTCCTTATATAGTCCACGTTTGATCCTACTAAAAATTTAGATTAAAATTTAATTCAAATCAACAATTCATTTTAACAACTTATTTCATGGGGATCCACAACATCACCTACTTCATCAATTTTTTTATCAAAATCTATCAAAAAAATCTTATTTTTATTTAAACCAAACACGGGCATAATTATTTTCAAATTCGTAAAGCACAAAACATCTCATAGTCATACATCTAACATATTCGTAAAGGTCAATGTAGACAACTAAAATAGGACCGGATGAAGAATGAAAATTGTGCCAATAATTTAGATTCTTAAGTGGAGAAGATTGCAAGAAAAATGAATTGCGTTGAAGGGAAAAGGAGTGGGAGCGAAGAAAAGGATTTTCAACCTACTTTAGTCATAAAGGGAAAACAAAGAGACAAATTTGGCACAAATATTTATCCTTCCAAATCCACCTTTTTGTTCTCACAAATTGAAATGGAAAAAATAATATATGTTTCTTTGGAAAGGATTGATCAAAATGCTCAAGTGTTTGAGGATCTACAGCCAAGTTAACAAAAATTAGCAAAATTAAGCATTGATATGAAAGTGACGCTTGTCATCAGAGTCTTGTCGAATCAACATGTATTACTTTGGATTCCCGATATAATCCAACGGGTTAAGAGAGGATCGTGTGATAAGAGCTGCAAGCATAACTAGTCACTCAATCACGTTTATTAATGACGTTGAAGACTCGGTGAATTTTAGTACACCAACAATACGTTATATTTTTTTTATAACTATTATCCGAGTTGGTCAATATCCATAATTATCATGGCTAAAAAAAATAAAATAACCATTTCATTAGTTCCCTACATAACCAAAAATGAATTATAAATTAGATTATGATGAAGAAGGTCATATAAGATTTCAAATCAAGCAATGAAAGATAGCAGCATGATTTGACCTCCATTGACTATGGTAACTAATGAAGGCTGTCCTATGGTATCATATCATTTGCATTTGCATTCACTTTACTAATAAGTTGACAATATTTTATTACCTTTACTCGCGTGATATCAAATTGAGCTTATAATTTTATCTGTAATTGAATCTTAGCTCAGCGAGCATTGAGAATTAAATTTTAAAGCACTATCATTGTTATAAAAAAATTGAATGTTTCTTTTTTCTTTGGGGTGGGACCAAATTATATTTGGACACACACTCATGGGTGAGTAAATAAGTCAATTAAGTGTGTGAGCTTTGTGGAACAATCAAATGATTGAGATTATTGCTTTCATCATAATCATAATAAGAACTCATTAGGCAAAAAAAAAATTAGAGATGGATAAAAAAAATGAAGAAATTTATGGCACTCGCGCATGATAAATTGAAAGTGAAAGCACAAAGGCATGCATGGGGAAGAAGGACAAAGTAGAATGTAGGGATATAAGGAGACATTCTTATGCATAATTTGATTTTGCAGAGAATACCATCTTGTCCATTTATATGTCGTGGGCCTGCCTAGATTTAAGGCCTCTTTTAAGGGCTTTCCAATCAAAAAAAGAAACGAGTAAAAAGGACATTCTCTTTTCAATTTGCCCCACACCCCACCCCCTACTCCACAGACCAGAAAACACACACTTTTTAAGTTGAAATTGGACAATGGACAATTTTAGGTGCAAAATATATAAAAATATAATATAATATTCGAAAAATTGTGAGTATGTTAAAAAGATGAAATTTTGATCAATCATACTTGGTGTACAATCGCGGATATGGTAATCTTGTTGATAACGTGCCACGTGATAAACTGTTGTTGAAAGTTTGAAAAACAACTTGTTTTGCCAAAAACAGTTTTTGACAACTCATACATTGTCAACAATATTGTCGTTCATGATTGTACAATTAGATTAATCCAAATTTGATTCGTAACAATTTGCATAACTATGTTACATTTATACTGATTTTATTAAGTTTGGCACAAACTTATGTTCAAGAAAGTTGCTTAGTGTTATTTAAAAACAAAAAATAAGTGAGATTTTTTTTTTTTTGAGTAAATTTTAAGCTTAGCCAAACATGCACCAGGGTGAAATTGGCATGAAAGAGAAACTCCTAGATTATTTAATCAAACTGGACCGTTTGTGAAGATAGTTCTCACGGCCCAACTCTTGACTGATGAAAGCCAAACAGACCAAGGGCCTATTTTGCTTGGCTTTTGCTGTTGCTTCCTCTATAATAACTTTTGAATGAAACTAATTTATATTTTGTTTTAATAGATTTTGATAAAATTTGATAAAATGTGTGGTTAAAAAATTGTGGATCTCATGAAATATGTTGTTAAAATAATTAAAACCAGAATTTAAATTTTTGTTGATTGGTAGTCTATTATATTTGAAAAATAATGCTCGTGAAGGACAAAGATGGAGGAGAGATAGGGTGGTGTGATAGATAATAATTGAGTATCATGTTTTTACTCTTTTTTTCAAACTGTTCAATTATATATTGATACATATTCTTCCTATTTTGAATTTGTCTTTGAGCTCGTTAGTAAAGTACAATTGACATTTGAATCGTGGGAGATTTTCAAACTCGTTTTCATCATTTTCGATACAAATGGAAAAACTCTTGTTTGGTTTACCTTTCACTGCCATTTGACTGACCAACTCTGACACCCTTTTCCTCTTCGTGAGCTGTGACTGTGAACATGAATTAAAAGTTATGTACATCTTATCAGTAAGAAATAAATCCCCGTTTGATTTTTAGATCAAACTCATATTTTTAATAGATTTTAATAAAATTTGATGAAATTTGTGATTGTAAAATTGTCCGTCTCATGATATACGCGATTACAATGAATTTTTTACTTTTTATCAATTTTTAATCTATACCAAACACAAACGAGATAAAACATATGTCCAAAGTTGTGTAACTTTTGCATTTGCAAGTAAATCACAACTAAAAAGAGAAATCTATATTCGACTTATCTATAAAACAAGTCAATATACTTGAATACATAAAAACAAGTCAACTACCAAATTAATCGATGGGGTTTAGGTGAGTAACATGTCTCTTAATCTTCACAAATATCCTAATTTTTGCAGTTCGATTTCACACATCATTTAGAGAGATCGATCGTTTGCGATTACAACTATATTTCTTAATGGCATTCACAATCACCACTGGAAGTATCTTTTCATCAAAAGCCTAGATGAATAAATGGAGGAGGGAGAGATGAATGGATGCAATATTGAATGCAATGGGCGGCCGTAAATTGCGTTTGGTCACTTCATAGAAGTATGGAAGATATGGAGATAATGGGATTTGAGATAGCAATAATTTCTTGGGAATAAGCTATTCAGATTCTAAAATTATTGCAGGAGAATATAATTTTGTGCCCTCTCTCTCTCTCTCTCTCTCTCTCTCTCTCTCACACACATATTTTACATGGATTTGTTGGTAAAGATGAGGTGACATAGGCTGCCAAATGCTTTTGCCCATAAAACCCCATTTTCATAGAGTTTTAACATTCCAAATTTTTATTCATTTTTAATTTTGCATGTCGTTGAATTTGTTGAGCAATTTCGGTTTTGCTTGTATAGAGTTTGTCGAAAAGCGTTTGAAAACTTGATTTAGGACCTAGTTAATTCAAGTGAAAGAGTTTAGGCACCACATCGATAAATTTTTGAAACGAGAAAATGCCGAAATATAGGGATATCAAAAAACCCGATACCTGCGGGGCAGGAATTACCTGCTTAATCGAGTATTCGGGGCGGGTAGGGATAACAAGGACCCCGCCTTGCCCCGGCCCCATTTAATTTAATTTTTTTTTAAATGGAAAATTTCACGAAATTTTATTAATACTAACGGAAGATGGCAACTAAAATTATTTAAGAAATATAATAAACAATAAAAGATAATTCTTTTTGTACCTAATCTTCTACATATTTTTTTTACATAATTGATTGGGGGAGCCTTATGTCAATTATGTAACAAATTTGGTAGAAGATTAGGTATTGTAGCATGGTTCAACAATAAAAGATTTAATTTATCAAATATATTTGAATAATTTAACTTTAAAAAATAAATAAGTAATTTAAAAAATATATTACTATCTCACTTTAATGAATATGGACAATAAAATAAATTATCAAAAAATATTTATAAAAAATTAAACAAGTAGTAAACGGGAGAGGTTGCCCCAACCCTAATAAAGAAAACGGCACTTATTTTGTTTATTTTCCTTTTCTTTACCTTTCATTGATATGTTATTTTTTGTCCTAGGGGGACTATTGTCTTTGGTTATCAAAGAAAACGGAGAAATCGAAATATTATGTCTCTCTCGCTTAAATGAGATTTTTAATTTGAATAAATAACATATTACTTTGCAAAATCATTAAATTACAAGTAATGCTATTCATCTTCATTGGTGCTTGGATCTATTAAGCATCTACCTAAATTGGTGTTCTAATACTACTAGTGCTAAATAATATTATTTTTTGAAATAAATTATGGGAAATTCATCCAAATTCCACTGCACATTTACAAAGACAACACCTATCTTGTCACTCGACTTCCTGTATTCTTCTTGTGTTTTACATTGTTCTGGTAGTGAAGTCATTGAAGTGCATACATATTGAGGAATACAACAAGTGTAGATATTTGAAATTCACTAGTTGATAATTTGGGTTATTTTGTTACGATAATAAACTCGTCATTAGTGTAATCCTAGATTGATACGCTTGAGCAATCAAACTATTAGTGTAAAATCGCATACAACATATGTTGACCTCGATTTTTCGCACGAATTTTGTGGTCAACTGATTTCTATTCAACTCATGTCTACATAGCCTTCTTCCTGCACACTTGAACAAACCGTTAGAGCACACTGCCTTTTCCGGTAGTGGGGGAGGCAATTGCGAACACTTCGATAGTCAAGTCAGTCTATTTGTGAATAAGTATTTGAGTGTGGGTCGTGCTAAAAATGTGAACTACAAAAAGGGGTCGAATTCGGAGTATGTAGAGAGTAACTAGATAACGAAGTTATAGTTGAGTGTATAAAATTGCATTATCATTAGATGTAAGTTTTTATAGTAGTAGATACAAGGACTGGAATTGATAATTTGACTTGATATAGTAGCTGTTATAATGAATGATCACATCAATCAATCATAAGAGATTTTCTACGAAAGATCCCTACAACGTCTTGCCTCGCCTGAGAGTTCAGCTCTTCATGAGTATTCAACAAAATTGCCACATGGGCAAGGTAACATGGAGTGTGAGTCAAGTTTCGCTCATTATGTGGCTGTCATGTGACCATTTTGGGAGCCTCACTTAGAACTTGGAAGAGGCATAACAACTTACAAATGATTTTGCATTATATAATAGTGTATTCTATGTGTGTTAAGTTCAACTTAGGTATCAATATATAGAGGATTACATTTGACAAGTGGTGAGATTTTCTGGCTTATTCAATGATGATGTTGTTAAGCCTTTTATAAAGAGGCTAAAAATCATACCCAACGTAGCAGCAAATAGGGCAAACCAACGAGGCATGCACTCCACGTCACCTCCTATCAGACGAGGCCATGTAATGGCCGATCTTTAATGATCGAGCCGAAGTACCAAGTGTGCTATAGATAGATGCGAGACTCCTGGACATCGCATTCACAAGAGGCGCCTTTTAGTTCATATTTTTTTCTCAAAAGATCTTCCGTACTCAATTCACCTGATTGATTGATGTGACAACTCACTGTAACATCATTGATGTGACAACTCACTGTAACATCACATAAACGTGAAATTGTCAGTCTACATATTGAATGTTAAACCTAGGCATTAAGGTGGCTGCTTCTCAAAATCATTAAAAGCCCATTAGCCTAGGATTTTGATGGAGTGACGTTTGAAAGGTCTTAGCTGTTAGGATAAGAACACGTGTTATTTTATCTAACGGTTATAATTTCTCCCCCCTACTATAAAAGCTCACACATTGTGTCATTTGGATGTAATGCAACTTTATACATTCAAACTATAATCTTCCTCTATATTTATTTGATACTCTCCCGAATTCGATCCTTCAATACTTAGTGGCTCACGTTTCTAAGCATGTCGCACATCCCTTCACTTTATCATTGACTAACTTGATCGTCGAGGTGTATACGACTGCCTTCCCCACGTTGAAGAAAGCCACGTGTAACTTACGATTTGTCCAAATGTACAGGACTAAAGACTTAAGTGGACGCGAAAGGACCCGGGCTCTATTGGCCATGTGGAGGTACATTTTTCGAGATCGACAAATGTAAATGTTCATCACGTGCTACTTGCTCGTATGACTTTTGAAACTAGTACATTGCATTTGTCATCCGCGTATGAAAAAAAGAACTACATACTTTTAAGTACTCCATTATCCACCGTTTCATTATTAATTATTTCTCTGCATATGAAGACCTGTNCAACATATGTTGACCTCGATTTTTTGTACGAATTTTGTGGTCAACCGATTTCTATTCAACTCATGTCTACATAGCCTTCTTCCTGCACACTTGAACAAACCGTTAGAGCACAATGCCTTTTCCGATAGTGGGGGAGGCAATTGCGAATACTTCAATAGTCAAGTCAGTCTATTTGTGAATAAGTATTTGAGCGTGGGTCGTGCTAAAAATGTGAACTACAAAAATGGGTCGAATTCGGAGTATGTAGAGAGTAATTAGATAACGAAGTTATAGTTAAGTGTATAAAGTTGCATTATCATTAGATGTAAGTTTTTATAGTAGTAGATACAAGGACTGGTCTTGATAATTTGACTTGATATAGTAGCTGCTATAATGAATGATCACATCAATCAATCATAAGAGATTTTGTACGAAAGATCCCTACAACGTCTTGCCTCGCCTGAGAGTTCAGCTCTTCATGAGGATTCAACAAAATTGCCACATGGGCAAGGTAACATGGAGTGTGAGTCAAGGTTCGCTCATTATGTGGATGTCATGTGACCATTTTGGGAGCCTCACTTAGAACTTGGAAGAGGCATAACAACGTACAAATGATTTTGCATTATATAATAGTGTATTCTATGTGTGTTAAGTTCAACTCAGGTATCAATATATACAGGATTACATTTGACAAGTGGTGAGATTTTCTGGCTTATTCAACGATGATGTTGTTAAGCCTTTTACAAAGAGGCTCAAAATTATACCCAATGTAGCAACAGATTGGGCAAACAAACGAGGCATGCACTCCACATCACCTCCTATCAGCTGAGGCCATGTAATGGCCGATCCTTAATGACCGAGCCGAAGTACCAAGTGTGCTACAGATAGATGCGAGACTCCTGGAGATCGCATTCACAAGAGGCGCCTTTTAGTTCATATTTTTTCTCAAATACGCAATTCACCTGATTGATTGATGTGACAACTCACTGTAACATCACATAAACGTGAAATTGTCAGTCTACATATTGAATGTCAAACCTAGGCATTAAGGTGGCTGCTTCTCAAAATCATTAAAAGCCCATTAGCCTAGGATTTTGATGGGGTGATGTTTGAAAGGTCTTAGCTGTTAGGATAAAAACACGTGTTATTTTATCTAACGATTATAATTTCTCCCCTACTACTATAAAAGCTCACACATTGTGTCATTTGGATGTAATGCAACTTTATACATTCAAACTATAATCTTCCTCTATATTTATTTGATACCCTCCCGAATTCGATCCTTCAATACTTAGTGGCTCACGTTTCTAAGCATGTCGCACACCCCTTAACTTTATCATTGACTAACTTGATCGTCGAGGTGTATGCGGCTGCCTCCCCCACATTGGAGAAGGCCACGTGTAACTTACGATTTGTCCAAATGTACAGGACTAAAGACTTACGTGGACGCGAAAGGACCCGGGCTCTATTGGCCATGTGGAGGTACATTTTTCGAGATCGACAAATGTAAATGTTCATCACGTGCTACTTGCTCGTATGACTTTTGAAACTAGTACATTGCATTTGTCATCCGCGTATGAAAAAAAGAACTACATACTTTTAAGTACTCCATTATCCACCGTTTCATTATTAATTATTTCTCTGCATATGAAGACCTGTAGATTATCCTAACAAAACATAGTTACAACTCTAAATTAAACAACTATAATAAAGTTTTATTACACTTTATTCATTTAAAAATCCGTTTTTCAATCATATTTCTTAAGAATCTTTGGCTGTTGCTGTGGTTAAGTGACACGTCCATTTTGCACCAAACGTCAAAATTCTTCTAAATATTTATAAAATGCTACCAAACAAAAACATTTTTTGTCTTTTTTTCCTGTTTCTCGACTTTATTTAATTTTTAATTCATAAATTAAGTAGAATACTTGAGGTACAGAATCAACGACAGAACATTAGCTAGCCATTAATTTGTTAACTCTCCCGATATATAAATCATATCCACATCAATCGGTCCAAGCCATTTTCCTCTTCCGCAGAGTTAAGGACAAAATACACTCAATTAAGTCCGTCTTATGTCGCTCATTACCAAAAGACGAGAAGGTTCAAAATGATTAATTTCGACCAAAAAAAAAAATTTTAATGAAAAGAAGGAAATTATAAATTTATGATATGCAGCCAGAAACTTATGTAAAGACAAAACAGATGTTGAGACAAGTTTACCTTAAATCAATGCGTGATCAGAAAATATTAAATGTTTTGATCTAATCAATCAGTCATTAGGGAATGTGAGTAGCTGGAAACATTATCCGCCAGTCAAAGCTAATTCCGTTAGAATAATATTATTACGCGAGCTTCCATTTGATTGTAAATTTTACGAATTAAATGTATGATTTACAATAATATTGTAATTATACCCAATATATAAGTGATCACTTGGGTCGTTGTACACCTTACGGACTATATTATTAAATAACTGATATTGGTCGAGTCAAAATAAAAATGTCTGATTGGACGGTTACAACACTTGATGTAGTGAGACACGTTTCAGATCTGAAAAAAAAAATTCTCTCTCCTTAAGTACTCTTGATTCAAAAGAGCATATACACTATTGAAGGTGAAAATTTGAAAGTTATCAAAGGAGCCCGTGTTGCGCTAAAGAGACATAAAAAATTACATTTATATATTTTGCAGAGTGATATAGAGTTTTCGAATAATTAGCATATTTTAAGAACTCGGGTCGATTTAGAGTTGGTTTCTGTACTGTTGAAGTTTAATTTGGGGTCTTATTTGAAAAATACATCTCAAGAACTTTTGAAAATATGAGTAAATCTATTTTGTCATCATTATCGATGGTGTCATCGTATTCAATTGCTATAAATAGACCCATTTTTTGCCATAAAATTTCACATATGTGCAATTCTATTGATTTTATTGATGGTTTGAATGCAGTTAAGGGTGTTGATTATAGTCAAAATCCTTCTTTTGATGCATTCAATTGTGATTTTGTTACAGAGTTTGTTTCAAACTTGTTTGGTGGTTATTAAATCATTTTTGTATCTAGTTGTGGTAGCAACGGTAGAGAATATTTTCAGTTTTTTTTTTTTTTAATGGAGAAGTTCGTTTGTGATTTTCATTGAAGAGTTCGAGCTCATTCCTTGTGGTGGAATTTATCTTCAGGTGTAATATTTTTTTGAAATTTTGTTCATTACAGTAGAATTCATGTAAGGTGGAGATTGTCAGAATATGAGTGTGATACGAATTTCTTATTGAAAATAATTGAGAGTTCTAATTAAAGTACACATTAATTAGAATCCTATTTGGAATGCAATTGTGAAATCATATTCCAATTTACTTGATGAATTTTAATTGAAGTTTTACTTGGAAGTTCGTTGGGAGTAAAAATTTGTATTGGATTTGAAGAAAAATTTAAAATGAAGAAAAACATATTTGGAAGACAATTTGGAAGGAGACGGGCGCCAAGGCACCACCCATGAAAAATTGGGCAGAGGCGCCGGTAGCGGTGCTCGGAGAACGGCGTCGCAACGCCGCAACGCTGTTTATCGTATTTTTCTTCTGCTTAATTTTTTACATTCTATTTCATCTACAGTTCTATTATAAGCATTTGAACGTTCCCTAATTATTCCACATATATATAGTTGACTTTTTATTATAATTTAATAAGAAGTTCGAAATATTGTAAACACATAATCTTAATAATCTTTGTATTCTTTCTTCATATTATAATAAAATCTTCATTTTTTACAATTACATTTATCTCGTTATCAATTATTTCACATAGAGGCTTAATCTCCTATCTTTTTATAATAAACTGGTATTAGAGCATTTCAATTTTCATAATATATACGTTGAACTAGATTGAAAGAAATCCGATTAAAGAAATAAAAAATTAAAGTTTTGTTTATTATTTTATTTCGAATGTTCAAGTCTTAAGTGACGTCTAAGGGGATCATTGACCATTCAATGAGTGCCCTTCAAATCTCAACACACATACCCAAAAACAATCAGAATCTTTTCATCCCTAAGCAAAAACAAATCAAGAAAATCATACTCTTAATTTTGGGGTTCATACTTCACATCAATGCCACACGTCAAGACCTAGATGCATGTATGTATAAAACCAAGCAAGATTTTAATTTCAACTAATTAATTACCAAATAAAGGATAAAAAATAGATAAAATTTGGAGTTCAGCAAAGGAATTTTAAAGAAAATGATAGATGGGGGCAGTGTTGCACATGGTTCATGGGAATACAAAATTATTAGACATAAAAAAATGGAATTTTTTTTATTTATTGGGTTTTTAAAAAAAAAAAACCATTTTTTAATAGACCAAGCCAACTACCGCTAAAAACAAAATAGATTTGATCGAACTTTTTCTCCAACTTTGCATTTGTACGCTTGGGATGTTTCGACTTTCTACTCCGTGTGTCAAAAAATTATTTTTACTACGAACGACAATTATTCTTCCTAACCTTATAGTCAAACCTTTATTTAATTGAATGTTTGTTACGTTGAATGAAATAAGAAATATTAATAGGCTCGGTTTTGTCTATAATTATATATAGATAAATAATTTATTTGAAAATATTAAAAAAAATACCACAAAAAGGGAAGTTAGAGTTGACGTAGTAAGGGATAATGTGTGTGACATGTTAGGTACATTGATACATGGTCATGGTGTAATTATGACCAAAACCAGGGGTATTTGTTCAGACCCAACATTATATAACTCCATCTCCTTCCGATAATTCGATCTCCTCACTTTCTCTGTTTCTCATTCACCCCTACAAAATTTAATTTGAATTTATTTTCTAAAAACGGTCACACTACTGTACAGAAAATGTCAAAAATGTCTGCATGCAGCAAAATCCGCCACTTTGTCACACTCCGCCGGATGCTTAGACAATGGCGGAAGAAGGCGGCAACGGCCATGAGCACGCTCCGCCGCGTACCTTCGGATGTGCCGGTAGGCCACGTTGCAGTCACCGTCGGGTCTAGCTGCAAACGGTTTGTCGTCCGAGCTACATATCTGAACCACCCATTGTTCAAGAAATTACTGGTTCAAGCACAGGAAGAATATGGATTCACCAATACAGGCCCACTTGCAATTCCTTGCGATGTATCACTCTTTGAAGAAGTCCTCCGGTACTTGGCTCGCACTGAATCGAACAAGAACTCGGCTCGCTTCATGACATTCGAGGATTTTCAGAGATATTGCCAAGTTGGGATTTTGAGCAACTTTGATTTTCGGGCCGAGACAAGGTCCCTTTTGCATGGGTGAGGGGCATTTCGAACTGGGTTGACTCAATTGAGTTAGGTCCTTCGCACAGTGAATTCGAGGGAGATCTTCCCGAGACTGGTGCCGGGGGGTGATTTTTTTGTTCATTTTAAATTATATTTTGGTCGGCCGGGGGTGGTGTAGCTGAGTTGAGACAAGTCTGGTCTAGAGACAGCATTATAATGGAGATGGCAAGTTTGTGAATAAGGGCAGAGTCAACCAACGAGATAGACGGAACTACTCCCACATACTACTGCAAATTAAGCAGAGAGTAAAGAAATAAAGTGAAGATTTTTAAGGTCACTTTTGTAATTAAAGAAATTCAATATTCTATGTTCATTTCATCATTTCTTAGGCAAAAAAAATTCATGAATATTTCATTAAGACCCGTTTGATTGGTTAAAATTTCATGAAAAATATCACATTCGAGAAATTTAATTTCTACTTTAACTGTTTGATATGAAAGTGAAAATAAAGTTCGAATTTCAAAGTACAACAACTTTAAACTTATTTTTTTGTCAATTTCATGAAAAATACATTCTTATGAGGTGTTTGAATTTTTATTTTCTAACTTATATGAAATTGGAAAAATTTTCTACCTTTGCCCCTTTGCCCTAAGAATAATCATATTTATTATTGATTTGTATAACGTGCTACGTGCCGATATTGTTTGAGTGGTGTTTAGCCCTTGTTTTGGCTCCATTATGAGATTTTGGAAAAAAATTTATTTTGAAATAATAATTTTTTTATAGAATGTGTGATTAAAAATTAAATAAATTTTTTGAATTTACGTATAATATTATTTAATCGAAAAATGTGGGATTGCAAATAAAGTAAGAGGAAAATGCATTAAATTAAAAGGAGCCCAAAGAGGGGCTTAATATATCGACATAAATAAGATATATGGCATGTTTTGAATTAGTCAAGCTCATATAGTACACGAATCACTTTTATTTATTAGGTAATATTTATCTTGTAATTTTTATTTGTCGATATCAATCTCTAGTAAAAATACTCGATGAGTAGCTAGGTTTTGAACTAGGTGATATCCAATGGAGTCCCTAGCCTCAACCAAATTTTGAGAAACTTTTTTACTATTATTTTTTTGGTAGTTAAATTATCTTCACTGAATCTGAATCCTGATTCCATCATTGAAAGGACTCAACGCACGAGAAAGAGAAAACATGGCGGTTCATCCTCTTCTCTCTCAAAATGTTGGAGAGAATAATAAAAGAAGTCAATTTGAAAGTATATAAACAAGTATCGAATTATCAGTGTTATTTCCGTCAATTTACCTTCATAGTACTAATCTTCTGCAAATAGGTCCAATGTGATTCATTAAATTCCGCCTAAAAAAATGTTACATGGGCTTAATAGATTAACTGAAAATAATCGGGCCCAAATAAACTAGGGAGTTTCTCATTTTAAATTCGGTTTTGGTTTTCCCAAATCTCTTAGTCTACTCCAAAATTTGGTTTAAATAACTACCCAACCAAGTGGCTTATCTCTAGCTTCATATTAACCAATGCTACCGCTTTCCCTGAGAAGTGCACTAACGGTATCATCATATATAAATATAATCACAACATCCTATCCTTAAAATGTTGCATGTCCAATACTTATGCTTGTTGACCTATCAAGGAAGAGGCTGCCTCGGGGGCTTAAAGGACCCAGGGGCTGTTTTGGCGAACCGTTTCATGTGGATCAACCAAATGTGTCTGTGACACAACCAATGCGTAATCCGTATATAGAAGATAGGGTATTTCACTTGAAGAGATTATTTTCTATGATCATATAGATCTATTTTAGGTGTAAAATGGGTTAGGATGCATAAACCAGAAATTATACACGAAGGTTTTGAAGATTGAGACAAGGCCTATCAAGTTTATATTTTTGTTCATTGCCCAACATGGGTTGGCCTGGCTCCAAAATAATTTTTTAGCTTGGCTTGCCAACTCGTTTGGTGGTTCTCAATCGAATCGATCGGTTTATAAGGTTATATCCAACATTTTAAGTCACAATTTTCATGATATAGCTAGATCTTCTTTAGGTATTGAACAAAATTCGACTTGCAAGTTGCATGGTTAAAGATAAAGTTTGTTTAGGTAAAATGTGTGTAAATTATTTTCTCTTAATAAGACAAATCACGGTGCATTATGATATCCTTAAAGTTATATTATTCTTTTACACTGGTCTAATCCATCATCAATGACTTTAATTACCCTGTCCTAACTTTTGCTACAGGATTTTTTCCTAGTAGAGCTAGACTACATTTTTTAAAATCAAATTTTTTATTAAAACCAAATATTGAGTATGAACAATAAAAATAAAATATTGCTAACGAATTGGTAAGTACAAATTTAAGGTAAAGTCGAATCCGATGAAAAAACATCCAAAGTTGCGAAAGAGCAGGTGGATTAAAGCTGTCTTGGCTCAAAGTAGGGTCCCAATAGGGTTCCATTTCTTCTCTCTTTATTATTTATATACATTTATTATCTTATTTTTTTATTCTTTCGTATCAACAAAGCAAAGGATGAATAGAAGTGCAAAACAAGGTTCCCATTCATTATATCCTCTAGAAGCACAAAGATCTTCTTATTTCTAATATATCTAATTTAAAGTTGTCAGGTATATATAAAAAAAATTTAAAAGTAAATCTAGGTTGGGATTAGTACATGTTGTAGCCAAGTACAGTCCTCCCCCGAATGTGTCGTGGTGAGTGTCTTTGCCGTCGATTCATTGAAGTCCTATAGATTGAGACAGTCATTAATCATATTTCGAGTACAACATTCTAGTTAAGAAATTTTATTTTTTGTAGGTCAAACTCGTAGTCTATAGAAATCATAATTTTAACATAAAATATAATGTGTAGGACGATTAGAACAATGTATATATTCGAAAATCTATATCTATGCTCGTTTTGGCTCGTTCATCAGTTTCATACGAATACATAAATGATGGAACGGTCTAGAACGAAACTCGGGCCCCAATTACGTTCCCTCCATACTGTTTGCAAACTTCCAAGGGGTAAATCTGTCACCTTATGTATCAAATGTCAATGTTCTTTTAAATTTGTTCAAAACAATAAATTTTAGCGCATTCCTTTATACGATGTTAGATTTTTCCCTTGGTTGGGAAAAATGCTGTCCAATGCGACAAATGCCGACAAACACGGATTTCATTAATCAGCAGGCTAAACGTAGTCGTTTCGACTGGGCGCGTACGATGATTGTGGTCCCTCGTTGAATGCGGGCAGCTTTAGCTCCACTGAAATGTGTGAGATTATGGTCCAGTCATGTCCTTTACCTTCCATTGCTCCTGTGGTCTGTACCCTGTGCTTTAAATCTTTCACTTTTTAAGTCCAAAATAGGGTTTGTCTACACGTACATAATTATGTACAAGTAGCATATTTATCCAAAATATAGGCTCAGATCATATATGATTTGTACAATTAAACTAATTGTAAATTCAATTATACGTCTTTGTTGATATTTTGTGATGCGTAAAAAATCTGATCATTAATTTAAATAAATATTATTCGAATAAATGGTTAGATTGCTTATCACATCACACATTATCAACAAAGATGTCAACAACACTGTAAGTGTAACGTGACTATAATTTGTATTAGAAAGATTGCTTTTTGGACAATTTAAAATATATCTATATTTTTTTTTCACAAATTTCGCAAATCTCGCATTCTAAGTTTTGAGTGACACACGTGACCCATAAGGGGGTGTGTCTCAAACCATCCAAGAATGCACAAGTGTCTAAAATTACACTGTCCTAAGACTTGAAACAATGAATATTTGTGTAATTTTTGAAAATAGAGAGACGTCTATCAATTTATCATAAACTTTATGGGAAATATGCATTATTTAAATTTGAAATAAGGAAATTTTGTATAATTTTTTAGAAGCGAAGACGAGTCTTTGAAATTAACATAAATCTTATAGGAAGTATTCGTTATTCAAAACTAAAAATAAGGAAGGTTCATGCAATTTTTGAAAAAAAAAAAAAGTGAATGTTTTCGAAATTGTCATAAATTCTAAAGAAGTCCCCAATAATTTTTCATTTGCATTATAATCTAGATATGATTGAGGATATTTAAAAAGAGTCACCTTATAGAATATCAAATACATCATGAAATTGCTTTATTAATACCTTGTTTGAGCTCTATTTTATTAAAAATTCATTTTTTCTCAACTCATTTTCAAACGCATATTCTCTAATAAAATAATTTTACACGTAAATCGAAAACTCTATTTTATTTTCTAACCACACTCTTCAAAAATCACTATTCATGGGGTGCCAACTTTTGTCCCGATCATTGAGCCGGGACATAAAGCATGGTTTGCTAAGTTATAGTTGTACATAATTGGGATTCGGACTAGAGAGTGCAGGGTACCACGGAGCCAATGCACCAAATCTAAAGGGTTCGTTGAAATAACATTACCGAGGTATCACTTATTAAAATTTGATTTAAAGGTATCAAACCAACTGACCCGTATCGTCACTGACAAGGTCACAATTCACAATGTAAAGGTCGTGAGTTGTGACGGTGCAAACTTCCAAAATAAAGAAGACACAAAAAGAGGAGTAAGTGTAGGATACATTCCCTCAAATTACTTTTTAGTTTTTTACTTTATGCATTACTTTTTCACATAAACCAAGATGACATGTTCTGGCGTGGAATAAACTAGTTAATATATAAGAGAATTAACGTGTGTTTGATGAATATTAATGAGAAAAGAATGTATTTTAAATAATGATATGATGAAAAATATGTGATTAAAAGTAATGAAAAATTATTGATATTGATATGTCATTTTTGATTAACCCCGGACAATAATGCCCGAGATTGTTTTCAGTCATCT
Source organism: Fraxinus quadrangulata (assembly GCA_903798255.1). Lineage (NCBI taxonomy): Eukaryota > Viridiplantae > Streptophyta > Magnoliopsida > Lamiales > Oleaceae > Fraxinus > Fraxinus quadrangulata. Next base: position 25,122 of record CAIGRB010098977.1, read on the forward strand.
TGGGAGTTTTTCCCAAGTGTCCTCGTCAGATTTAATTTGCCGCACGTGATGATTCCACGTCACCTTTAATTTTTACCTTGGTCTCCTTATTCTGGTAAGACTCTACTTTTGTCTTTAAACTTATCCAACTCTGATAAGATTGAATTTTAACTAGCTTACAACACTTACTCATATTAAAATACTCAAGTCCTTTACATCTTTTAAATAGATAATGCTTCTAGCATCTCAATCCTATTAAGAGGGTGATACTTACCTCTGTATATGTAGGTTCTAATTTCTTCTTCAAAGGCGACGATAGCACACTTCGACTCCTTTGTTTCAGGTGTCGAAGATTTTGTTCGTGATCGTTTTCAATCATCATGTTCGGAAATCAACATGTACGATTTTTGATAACATCAGATATGATGAAAAATAATATTTTATTAAAAAATGTATGGTTGAAAATAAATTTTGAAAAAGTATGTACCAAACATGGGCTTAACCTTGATATTAAGTTACCTGTATTATAGAACCAATTTGGGACGACATGAATTCCATAGTAATCTCGAAACACTCTTTCTTTAGAGTCAAGTCAATCCAACGATCGAGGCAACACAAACACATTGCAATAGCCTTTTTATCCCCAGTCTAAAATGACATGTCCTTCTACATAGACACGTGGGACAGAAACTACAACGTATGCCCAACTATTTCACTAGGATGGTTAAGGACTATGCATACGAGAGGTTCGGTCTACATGAAGATGATGCAGATATGGACATTCCATGTGAGGTATAGGAAAATCGGTCATGATGATAAGGTTCTAACAATGATTCTGTCACACGATTCGTAGAAAAAAAACATAAACAAACGTACGTTGATTACATCAAGGATGAGACTACACAAGATTTAGCATCTATTTTGTCCCCATTTTTCAGAAAAGAAAAAAAACTCATTTTTTATTTAATTTTTTTAATCACACATTTTATTAGATTTACAATTTTTAATAAATTTTGATAAAATTTATTAAAAATATTGTCAGCTAAATAAATCATGTGCTTATCATCATCATTGTAGGGGTGAAATATACAGTGGCAAAAGGTAAACGTGAAATCTGTTAAACAGTAAAAAAACCTAGCAGTTGACCTAGGATATCTAAATCTGAAATAGCATTTACTCGTCCCCTAAATAGTTATGAACCTAGAAAATTTCTAAACAGATTCTGCCAGTTACTATTTCCCATTTCCGCGATGCCTGTCTTTAATTTTATTATATAACCGTGTGATGAAAATAAAAATTTAAAATTTATTATTATTATTTTTGAAGCGGAATACGATTTATATAATGCATATTTGGATATGTTGTTATAAAGTTAAATACAAATAACTGGCCTCTACGCGATTTAGAATAAATATGACGACCGACGGAACACATTTACGTTGGGCATTGGATTTCATTCGACAGCAGTAAAGAGCTAATCACTTGGGGAGCGCACGCAAGATGAGCATGAAGCAGACGCGGAGTGGGGTGGACGATTTTTTTTTTTTTAAAACTAATTTATATTAAAAAAAATTACTTGATAAAAAAAAGGGCTTGGGGCATAGCCTAGGGTTGCCCCATCTCTCCGCCCCTGGCACAGAGGAAAATAACTATGGAGGAGAGGCACTCGTAAATAATTTTGTTTAAAATATTACAATCTTTTTAATTGATTGGTTGTTGGTTAATTTTAATTTTTTTTTCAATACCGTAAAGTGCGAAACTATTATACTTTTTTTGATTATAGAAAAATTTATGCCTTATCACAACTTTTTTAATTTCTTCAAGACCAAAATATAATTATGCTGTGCAGGCCATTCATGGTGGTTTCTAAGGGTGGGAAAACAATGATTGTCTGCTATACCAACATATAATTGTCAATCTAGAATATTTTCCATAATTTTGTGGGGTCCAAGTGATGAGTGATTTCTTCGTCCATAGATAATTTCACCTACAAAAATTATATAAATCATATTCAGTGTATAATTTTAAATAAAACTTGATTGAACGATTGATAAATTCTATCATATATCGTACTTTGTGTAAAGTTGGCAAGGATAGTCTACATACCAAGTCAAGCACACATGCCATGCCAGGTTGCTTAATTGGATTGAGCAACAATTTCTTACTGCGCGTTTAGATATACTATATTAGTTTATGAGCACTGGGTATCACTTCGAACGTACTTCCCTTCTCATTACAGCACGACAGGTTGTCAACAGCTAGATGTATGACATATTATGGAAGAGTACACTATTAACGTTATTATATTCAAGTGTTGTCTGGAATTCTATCTATAAGTGCGCATGTGTCGATTGTTTCGGGCTTGCCAGCCTAAACATGAGAAGAAGGCTACTTTGTGATTCTTGGTCTCGCAACTTCTCACCTACTTGCCAATATCCCATTTCTCATGGCTAATTAGTCATTTTACATGACTCACCTTTTATTATTGTTTTTCCCTAACCCAGATCCCCAATTATAATTATAATTATTTTATATTCACCATAAAATACCCGGATACAATAAAAAATTTCCTTTTATAAAAACAATTATTTAATGTTTTATTTCTTCGAGATGACTTCAAATTAATTATTATATTTCCAAATTTAAAGGGCTGATGTTTTGGACCTTTCCAAGGTATCAGCTTCTCAGTGACACCTAACAAAGAATATTTTAACACCTCACCTCACCTCACCTCACCCAACGAACCCCACCACTACACCACCACCTCCTCCTCACCTTTTTTCTCTCTCTAATACACGCAGACACACAGTAAAATGAATGCATTTTAAGACCCAGATCTTAACTTCTAAATTACATCACTAATTCAGAGTCTGTACACAAGTTGCATTACTACCAATAATAATTGTAGTAATAACTGGTGAGTGGGATTTTTTTATTATTCACTAGCACTGACACGTATGTAATGTGTATGTATTTGTGTATGTATAGTTCATCTTCCGTTACATTGAAGTTTTGGCAGTGGATTGCGTCAGTGAGGAGTTAAAAGTTTGTTGACTTTTGTTCTGTTGTTCATTTTGCTTTGTTTTCTGGATAGCAATTGAAACCTCTCTTTCTCGCTTCACAAGTTGCGTTTTTCTATTTTTCCCCGCTTTTTCTAAAAAAAATAAATACTTTGCTCCTGGGTTTGAATTTTGAGAGTATCTTTCATCTTCTCTTCTGTTTTTTTTTTTTTTTAATTCAGATTTTCACAGCTGTGGCTCTGTTAAATCAGTGTTAATTGGTAATGAAAAGTTACTATCATCTCGTATTCGCAATTATTAAACCATTTTGTGAATCTTCGTTGCAATGCATTTGTGTTTAAATCTTAATTCAGGAATGCAAGTTTACAATGGTTAAATGTTAGTATACATTTTTGGATTCAGACAATATTACTAATTCTGTTCCTTTCTGTGTTGGGAAGATGAGTTTTCCACTGATTTTCTATAGTAGTTATTTATTTAAGATAGAAAACTTTCAATTATTTTGTGAATTTTTTAAAGGTGGATTCGTGTACTTTTTAGATGGAGTGGTGTGAATAATGGCCTGATTTATTGTTGTTTTCATATTCTTGATTATGGATGCAATAAACTTGGGCCAAATTTTGAGCCCTGCACGTAACAAGCGTTTTGGTATTAATTTGTTATATTATGGGAATGTCACATTCATGTTATTTTTGCACTCTTTCTAATGGCCTATCATTTTCTTTATCCTCACTGGCTTATTCTTGATTATTTTGGGTAGTTGCAGGGCTTACAATTTTCATTATTTTTGTAATGTAAAATCTTCCTTGAAGATTTGACAGTAATATCTTTTATATGTTTATCTAATCCTCCAATTATTTGTTGTCGAAGTTTTTTGATTGTTTAGGTCTCAACTACTCTCTTTCTTATTTCTCAAAATCTTTTCTCAACTTACAATTGAATCTTAAAACCCCCACCATGTTTTCTCCCTTGATTCTGAGATGGTAAATGTATTGACTATTGATTTAAGTTTGTTCATTGAACCATTTAGTCGATCTTCAGACATTTTTCCCACGAAGGCAACTATTTTGTGCGTAACCTGTATTTGTTCTAGCCTGCTTAGTTAAATTCGTGACCATAGGGAGTTTTGGCATGCATATGGCTTCAGTTGGTTAGTTGGATGGTAAAGTTTTGAGAATTATCTTTGTTTAGTCTCATTGGTAAATTAACTATGTTCAAAAGCAAGGATGTGGCACTGTTGAAACATCTAATTAGGTCTTTCTAGAAATGATTCTGCATTTTACTTCACAGTTTTAAACCATAAATCCTGGGTCTCTAGTTGATGGAGAAGTAGTATTTCTACAATTATAGATTGACTTGTTTATAAAGCTTAAGGCTTCCATATAAATTCACTATGTGGTTTGTCCTTGGCCTATGTTGATGGTTTTTCCTTGGTTATCTGGTGCATTATGCAGTTCAAATGATAATACTTATCTCGTGAGAATTATGTTAGCTGACCATTTTGTTATCTTGTTTGCATCGACAGACTGCAATGGATAAAAGAAGTTGGCCCTGGAAGAGAAAATCATCCAATAAGCAAGTGGCTGAGAAAGCACCCGCTACTGCACCAATCTCTTCTACTGCCCCATCAGATGGAGCTACAACTCAGGCTGATCAGGTTTTTCAATATCATATAGTATGCTGTACTTGTATTTAAGAAATGAACAAACAATTTATTCCCCATAGAAATCTAGGAACAAGAATATTCTTTTCTGAACGTTTATTTAAGCACAATGTGGATAGATTTTAATATATAAGTACCAGTGGCTGGAAAGAATTTCTAAAGGATGTCTTTCTAGAGTATACGATTCATATACTCGATTATCTTGTTCTTTTTACGGCTTGATAATTGTGGAAATTAACTTGTGCAAAATTCCATTATGACTGATTTCTCCTATCTGCATTCGCAGTTTTACTTTAGATTATTGATTGGCTTAATAATTTCCCAAGCAAGTTGCTTTCACCCTTTCCTTCTCCTCGTTTCTTTGGGCTGTTCATTTTGAAGATTTTGATTATATTTTTTTCTTCTTTCATGGTCTTAATACTTGTACAGCATTTTCTGTGCAAGAATACTAATAAAACTACTACTTTGCCTCCTAGGCCTTTTCAATTATGATCAAATTACTTTGATTGTTGCTTATATCCTCATTATGAAATGTTATTATTTGTGGACAGACGAAACAGGATAACAGAAAACCAAAGTATGTTCAAATTTCAAAGGAATCATATACACATCTTACTGGATTGGAGGATCAAGTGAAGTCCTACAATGAACAAGCGAAGACCTTGGAGGGTGAAATACAGGAACTAAATGAAAAACTATCCACTGCCCATTCAGAAATGACTGACAAAGAAAACTTGGTCAAACAACATGCTAAAGTTGCTGAAGAGGCTGTCTCAGGTTTCATGTCTATCTGACTCGTACATTTTAAAAAGCTAATAAGTTATTTAGGTTATTGTTACATTAGTTTTTCATTTCCTCAAAACAATACTAACTTGTTTGGTAAGGTGGATTAGATGGCACTAAATAGTACTAAGAAAAAAAATTAAGTTAAATCTTGTTATGTTATACTGTAAAGTCCTGTCTAACACTGCATACCAAATATGTAGTAGAAGGCCATCAAACTTAACTACTGAATTATTTCAGGTTGGGAAAAGGCTGAATCAGAAGCTGCAACATTGAAAAATCATCTGGAATCAGTCACTCTGTTAAAGCTTACTGCTGAAGATCGGGCATCGCACTTGGATGGTGCTCTAAAGGAATGCATGAGACAGATACGACTGTTGAAGGAAGAACATGATCAAACATTGCATGAAGTTGTTCTTAACAAAACAAAACAGTTTGACAAGATGAAGCTCGAGCTGGAAGCAAAAATAGCTAATTTCGAGCAAGAATTACTCAGGTCTGATGCTGAAAATTCCACACTATCAAGGTCTTTACAAGAGCGCTCTAACTTGCTGATCAAGCTACGTGAAGAAAAATCACTAGCTGAGGCGGAGATTGAACGTTTGAGAAGCAACATTGAATCCTGCGAGAAGGAAATAAATTCACTCAAATATGAACTCCATATTGCTAGGAAAGAGGCTGAAATCTATAATGAAGAAAAGAACATGAGTGTGCGGTCAGCAGAAGTAGCAAACAAGCAGCATCTAGAAGGAGTAAAGAAAATTAGTAAGCTTGAAGCGGAGTGTCAAAGGTTACGAGTTCTTGTTCGAAAGAAATTGCCCGGTCCAGCTGCACTGGCTCAAATGAAGCTTGAAGTTGAGAATTTGGGCAGGGATTATGGGGAATCCCATTTAAGAAGGTCTCCAGTAAAGCCTTCTACTCCTCATTTGTCCCAGATGCCTGAATTTTCGCTTGACAACATGCAAAAGTACCAGAAAGAGAATGAGCTTCTTACAGAACGTCTATTAGCAATAGAAGAAGAAACAAAGATGTTAAAAGAAGCATTGGCAAAGCGTAATGGTGAACTGCAAATCTCTAGAGGTATATGTGCGAAGACAGCCAGCAAGCTTCGAAGTTTAGAAGCACAACTGCATGTTAATGGTGAGCAGAAAAGTCCTTCAAAATCTAAAGATCAGATCCCAATTGCAGGTTTATACAGTCAAAACACTAGTACTCCACCAAGCTTTACAACCATGTCTGAAGATGGAAATGATGATGCTGTGAGTTGTGCTGGATCATGGGCTACATCATCGATGTCTGACCTCTCTCATTTCAAGAAGGAAAAGAATTTCAATGGTTTACAGAAATCTCAAAATGCAAGTAATCTAGGCCTCATGGATGACTTCCTGGAGATGGAGAAATTAGCTTATAATGATTCATGTGAAGCAGTTTCCACTTCAAATATATCAGTTAATGAAGGCAACGCAAAACCAGAGATTGTGAACCATGAAACTTCAACTGAAGTCACCTCTGGCACAGATTCCCATTCTAGGGAGCATCGTGATTCAGAAGCTTTGCTACAAACTGACCTTCCCATCCTTGTGAAGCTGAAATCAAGAATTTCGATGGTACTTGAGTCTAAGTTTGAGGAGAATGACATGGAAAAAGTTTTACAGGACATCAGACTTGTTGTACAGGATATGCATGATATTCTGCATCACCAGTCGGCAAATTGTGTTGCGGAGGCAACTCTTTCTGACATTGTAGTTGATAGCCAGACCTCTGCCGAGGATGCTGAGATAACTGTAGAGAAGGACATGTCATCGTCTGGAGATGGTAAACCATGTATTGATACTGCAAATATCATTAACCAAGAATTACAAGTTGCCATTTCTCAGATATACAACTTCATAATGATTCTTGATAAAGAGGCTAAGACCATACAGAGAACGTCTCCAGATGGCAATGGTGTGAACCAAAAACTGGATATGTTCTCTGCCAAATATAATGAAGCTATAAACAACAGGACTGATCTGATTGATTTTGTTCTTGATCTTTCTCATGTATTAAGCAATGCAAGTGAGCTTCACTTTAATGTACTAGGATTTAAAAATTCAGCAATTGAAACAGTCAGTTCTGATTGTATAGACAAGATCGCCTTACCAGAGAACAAGGGTGTTGTGGACTTATCTGGAGAAAGATATCCAAATGGCTGTGCTCACTTTTCTGATCCCAATTCTGATCCTGACTTCCCTAATGATGGGATTCTAGTTCCAACCTCTGATTCAACTGCTACTTCATGGAAATGCTCTTTGGAGGAGTTTGAACAATTAAAATTGGAAAAGGATAATATGGCAACTGATCTTGCTACATGTACTGAAAGCTTGGAAAACACCAAGTCTCAGTTGCTTGAAACAGAACAACTTCTTGCAGAGGTGAAGTCACAATTAACATCAGCTCAGAAGTCCAACAGCTTGTCTGAGACACAGCTCAAGTGCATGGCTGAGTCATACAAAACACTTGAAACTCGGGCGGAGGAGTTACAAACTGAAGTAAATCTCCTCCATGGAAAAATAGTAAGTCTTGATAATGAGCTACAGGAGGAGAGAAGAAATAATCAAGATGCCTTGACCCGATGTAAAAATCTCCAGGAGAAGCTGCAAAGGTTAGTAACGATTTTTTTCCTCAAGTCAGCTTCCTGCACTCATGTTTCTTCTAAACCTGACCTGAATTTTCAAGGGCTCAACTTACATTGTTAGAAAGAATTTTTCCAGGTTTAGACGAGCATTTAGGCTGTCTGTATATTGTCCTGAGGACTAAGGTCTATTGCACAGCATCTATTGTATTTATATACTTGCAATTACTTTGCTTAAATTGGGTAAAAGCATCGTAACAATTGACCAGTTCATGTTCGGCAGACGATCTCGTCGATTCAATTGTCTTTACTTGTCTTTTTTAAGCTTTTTGGTTAATAGTTGTTTTTAGGTCTCTCTGATTATCTATGCAATTTATTGTTGAAATATTGAAATCAAATTGTGGACGACTGAAGTTTTGCTCTCTCTAATTCCTGATGGGGTTGGTCTTTATATTTTTATTTCAGGATTGAGAATTGTTCAACAGCTGATAATGATGCCAAGACTAACCAGGTGATGCTCCTAAACCATCTTGCTTTTTCAGCATTTAAGCCATTAAGTTATCTATAGTCAATACGATCTCAGTTTATAAAGTTTTGCCCTCAAAGCTTTATGTGAGACATGTTGCTTTAGCATGCATAATTACTACTAGTAAAATTGTTATGAACTTTTAACCACCAAGATCTGTTCCTATTCTCTGTACTTCCATGTCAGCTTCTTCTTGGGTTTCTTTGTTGTAAATATCAAATATTTAGTTTCTTATTGTAAATCTTTAAATCCCTGTGATTAATTAAGGACTTCCTGTTGATGTGTTATGGAAGCTTATACCACACATTATTTTTGTTTGTACCACAAACTGAATGGAGGTTATGGAGATAGACTCTTCAGATAGATCAATGTTTTTTCATGAAACCTGCAGTATTTTGTGGACAGTGTGGGCAAAATTCCAACCACGTGGAGTTAACAAAATTATATTCGAAATTCTAAATTGATACCTTTTTTTCTATGCAATTGAAATTTTCACTCGTATCGAGAAAAAGTAAAGAATGCATGAATGATTTAAAAAAGTTGGGTCTGGTTTTGCTCGAGGATTAGATTCCTCAAGATAAACCTTAGTTTGACGTTTTCAAGAAACAAATCCTTGATTAAGCCTTATCCCTCGGCTCCACTGGATTCTTTTGGTAATTCCTTATTCTAATAATCCATGGAAAACTCGTGTATTTTTGTTGCTATTTGATGTACATTTGGCCTTCCATTCCCTCATTTTACCATTTATACAACAATATCATCTTTCTAAACGGTGAATATAGTATAATTGTTGGAAAGCATCTAGCACTTATATCAATTTTCTTACAACTTTTTGTTTCTGCAATTGCCCCGCGAAACTTTCTTTGACTAGAATAGTCAAATCCTATAAGAACCTATCATTTTCTCTTTCAGGAGAAAGAATTGGCAGCTGCATCAGAAAAACTAGCCGAGTGTCAAGAAACCATATATCTTCTGGGTAAACAGTTGAAAACTTTGTGTCCTCAATCAGAATCCACGGCTTCTCCGCGTAGTGGAAGGAGTGGGAAGGGCGAAGACTCCAATGAGGAAGAACCAACCATGAGTTGCACAAATTTGCAAGATACGGATCCAGTTGAGATAGATGCCGGTTCTTCTATCAATTTGCAGAGGGCATGCTCCGAGTCTCCCCTAGATCTGTACAATTCCGTGTTTAGTCCATCAGACTCTGAAGCAAACAATCTATTGAGATCACCAGTCAGTTCAAAGCGTCCAAAACATCGGCCCACTAAGTCAGGCTCCTCTTCTTCGTCGTCTACCCCCACCCCGGAGAAACATTCTCGGAGTTTTAGCAGATTTTTCTCCTCAAAAGGGAAAAATGGCTACTAAGGCTGCATTTCACTAGCTTAAAATTACCGTCGTATGGCCTTCTATGGACCGTGTAATAAAACTAGTTTTGCATCAATTTGAACTTATGTAAATAATGATCAAGATCCTTTTACTTATCATACTTGTAATACAAAACTTAATTTTGTGAAGGTTGATTTCAAAGTTGTCTTTCAGGCTAAAATTTGAGAAACTTCTGCTCAAGTTTGAATCAGCCAGCAACTATGGTGATACCTGTCTACTAGGATAGTCTGTTGTAGAAGATTATACAGTCGATTCAGATTTTGTTGGAAACTACTTGTTATAGAAAACTCATCTGTTTTCATTCATCCTCATCCTCATCCTCATGCTCTACAGATCTATGTTTTGCAATTTTTAACGTTCACCTTCTAGTAGGCATGAACTCATTCATGAATAGTCTGAAGTCTCCCCAAATCAGAGAACTCAAATATAAAGATGTACTGGGTGGCGTAAAATGTATTGGGAGTTATGGACTAAAACAGATGAAGAACCTTAGTCATGCAACGAGTAGACTGTAGACACTATTTTGCTGTTCAAAAACTGAAGATATTAGTTAGCTTTCAACCTGTTTGTCAACCATTATTTGAGGAAAACATAGCTTTAAATAATGATTTTTAAGAGAATGTATAGGGAAAGGATTTTGATGTTACGTGCAAAATATTTTGTAAATGTAATAATTCTCTGTCAGAGTACAATGTAATAATTCTCAGTCAGAGAGCACATGAAAATTAATACTCTTATTATTGAAACAAACATTTATGCCCTACTACCATTGCCAACTCCCAACACAACTGGCCCCACCCCTTCCACGAACCAACTGTAAAATAACTCTTACGAGATATTATGATCTTCGTGTACCGTGCTTTCGAAAAGTGTGAATAAAACGTTATGAAGATGATTAGCTAGTCTTTATCACTGTGACGTGTTTTGTAAGTTTGACGAGGTGAATATTTTATATATAACCAAGTCGATTTTTTGTAAGTATGGGAAATGGTAGGATGGTCGAAAGACTAACCAGCATTGTTTGGCAGTCAAAATGATGAAAATGAAGAAGGAAAAAAACACCCATCCATGAAGTAAATATGATTAATCTCACCCATAAGGTTGATGATGTGCCAAACAATTTTTGACGTCAAACAAATCAAAACTAAGAACAACCCCTCAAACGGGAAAAAAAGAAAAATAAAAATTTAATGGGGTTTATTGAAACAGATACATGACATCTGTTCGATCACCCTACTATTCTGCACGTGAATATTTTTTTTTTAATGTAAATTTGGTCCGTCGGCCTTATCTTATTATTCTCAATATTTAATTATTAGGATTAAGATGTGCATGAAGAGCTTAATATTTAAAAAAAAAATTAAAAAATGGCTGCTTTAGGACACTATCCCAGAAAGCTGCAGAACTTTTAGTACCGTACAATGTAAAAGTTTTCAAACAGTGGATAAATTCCTAACAAGAAAACACATGTAAGGTTAAGATTTGAGGTTTCATTTTAAAATATCAATCTAATTAAGAGGAGTAGTCCAAACTCTTATAAATTGATCTATATATTCATCTTTATTCAATGTGAAATTTTATCCCTTAACATGTCCCTTCAAGATGGTGTCTCGTTTGAGTAGACCAATTTTTAAATCTGTGTGCTCAATTTTTTTTGAATCTTAATTGGATCGAATTGCACGTTGAAGTTTAACGAGCTCTGATATCATGTTAAAATTTTGAGTGCCATCTTAAAAGGTCAATCTTATTAGGAGGAGTAGCTCAAACTCTTATAAATTGATCTATGTATTCATTTTTATTCGATGTGAAATTTTATCTATGTAGTTCTAGTCTTACTTTAAAAATATAATAAATATACAGAAAATATGAGATTATAAATATATTCTTCTACTCAAGTGCCCAAAATTTAGAACTTGATGATGAACTAAGAAATAACTAAGCTTAAAAGTAGTCGGTCGAAGCTCAATAAATTGTTGTCCTTAAAGACTGATCTCCTCAGAATACATAATGTTGTGCAACAGGTATAGGCGCCCGGAGAATTGACGTTCATTTTGAACATGGATGTATGATGTATCGACTTGAGAACTACGGGATATAAATGAAAATGAAATCGTGAGATTTACTGCTATTCATCGTTAGTACCTTACACTTTATCGTAAAAAAGAAAAAGAGACTATTTTATACATCCGCATGCGACGAAGAACGATGATGCCTTTTATTTGTTTCATCTTTCAAATATGGAGAAACATTGCTAAAATTGGAAGAAGATCTCGTCACGAATGACCCTTTTTTTTTTTTGGAGCGATATGTCCAATTGGTACGGACAAACGAAAGTAAGAATTGGCTGAAAGGACCACAATTCCATTAATTGAGATTCAGGATAGAATTAAACATGGTTGATAGATTTAATGATGATACAGTATCTATCTTTTCCATCCATGAATCAATAGACAGTGAAGTAACACCAGTACTTAGGATAACAAATAATTTCACTGCCAAAAGTCAAGTTGCTCTGGAAATTTTGGGACCATTTTATTCACTACTTGCCCGCCCATCTCTTAGATTCCACACATATAACCATCAAGTGTACCATAGCGACGAATACCTTGCGACTGTGATGTGTTTAGTTGCAAAGTCGTGTTTTTCTTTCATCGCAATATTCCCGATTTGTTGATACAAAGGTATTAGATTTCGAGAGAGAAATAAAATGAAAGCGTGAAGTATATATTGTTCAAGAAAAGTGTTATTTTCCGAGTTATATTATCTAAAAATTTAAACCGTTACGGGGGATAAATATTTATTTATTTATATTTTATAAATGAACAACTGTACGTACTTTTTACCTCATCTGGTACTTGACTATCTTGTGTGCAAATTTAAATTATGTCTTTATTTCCTTTGATAACCAGTAATTTCTTTGAATGAAAAATGAAAATGAACAAGAGAGAAGCTAGGTAAACAAGAACTGGAATATAAGTTTAAATTGGAGAGGATCAAATTACATAATTAGTACTCTCACAGGGAACAAACAAACACCTCTGTGAGGAAAAACCCCTTTTCCCTATATTTACATAATCTAAACCCAAATCTCATCATGGGTTCTGAGTTAGCCAGTCAACAGTTAAAAAATTAAAGTAGAAAGAAAAAATTACAAAAGAAGTAAAGCAGCAGCTTCTTGATCTCTCTCTTGCAGTAACCTGAAAATTATTTGAAACTTTAGATTAATTCCATCTTAGCATTGATGTCAGAGACTGAAAATCATCTTCTTTACAAGGAATGGTGAGTCCCATATCATGATCAAATCCAAATTCTTCTTCTGCTAGTTGCAGAAGCATCTGAAATTCAGGTTTATTCAAGAACGATATTGGAACAATGTATCTGCTTCTGTTTTCCCCAACATACACTACAAAATGCCCTTTTGGGACGTCCACAGGAAGCCCTTCTTCATCATATCCTGCATGTTTCTTCGTTAAACTCGAGCATCTCTTCATAATCTGCTTTATTACTGCTGCTTGTGACAATTTGTTTGATTTTCTGATGGCCATTTTTGGATAAAAATAAGTGAAGAAACAAAAAAGGTGATCAATTTTTTTCTCGATTGAGGGAGAGGGGTGGGTAAAGAATAGACTGGTGTGGTGGGAATGCAAGTGTGACCAAAAAGGGTTTATATAAAAGAAAAGAATGCCATGTGTTGGGGTGGGTGGGGGTGCTTTGGGGTACTGTAATTTAGCTGAAGAAAACATGATGGGAGCCAATGTTCTCGGTTTTATTGACTCATGTTGCCTTTCGCTAGGACATGGGGTCCCGTTTAACTCTCTCTCTCTCACGCACACATCAAGATAGTGAATTGCACGTAGAGAAACATCCTCAAAATTTTCAAATAATTGCTCAAACTCACCTGGTGATTGTCTTGTGCCAAGGCAGTGTAAATGTGTAATCTCAAGACAATAATGGGAAAGACACTTGTCCTCTGAATTATGTCTCGAATGCATTTATGAGTTTTGTTTTCGAGATTCATGTTCGTCAATATTTCATTGTTCAGTTTAACTTATCAAACACGTTAGAAATACGTTCCGACACTTGGAATCCCTGGTCTTGATTAGTGCTTTAGAAATCTCAGGAAATTGCATGGAACTGAGTATCGAAACTTGCCTACCGTCCCACACAAGGCAAACCTTTCTCTCACAACCAGCTCGTCTATAATCTTTCTTCTGCAGTAACTTTAGGATCCCCCACTTTAGACCATTGGCATTGTTAGGCTTGTGAGTTGTGATTCTGTTAAAAAGGTGACAGACAAAAATCAGTGACTCACATGCAACTACGTGAGTACATAGTAGTTTACTGTACATTTATTTTAGCAAATATATTCCATACGATACAAACTTTGGTCCACAAAGGAAATCAAAACTATAAAAATTAACTAAAGAATATAGTCATCACAAGTTTGTAGGTATTCTTGAACAAGAACTAGAGCGCATTAGGCCCCTTTAAAAATTAAAAGTATCTTTTAATTAAGTGCTTATTTTGACTTTATGCAAATGTAATGTCGAGTATATTTTTTTAAGCAGAGTCAAACATACTATTAATTGCCCCTTTTGGCCCGCAATTAAATTAAATTTTATTTTTTTTCTATTTTATTTTCAATCACATAATCTTCCATAAAATAATATTACATGTAAATCGAAATTTTTTCCTTCTTTTTCAACTATCCATTCTCCAAAAAAATATTATTTCAGTCATTAAATTTTGAAATAATGGGGCCAAACGGGACATACTTACACAAGAATAGTTATCAATTTTTTTGGAAATTAAAGACTAATAATTCCCTGATCTTTTGAAGTAATTATTTATTTTCCTTTTTCTTAAAAATTGCTAAAAAAAATTTATTTTTGTTTGGGATAGCTTAAAAAATTGTTAAAATTAAAAAAATTGAGGTAAAAGTTAACAGTTAGTTTTAACTCCATATATTACGTGATTCCACAATTTTTATCAACATTTTAGTCGCATGCTTTGTTAACTTTTATTATAATTTGCTAAAAATTTTATCATCAAACAAACCTTAATAAGAAATTGACAATAAATGGAGAGCATTAAATCAAGAGAAATTATTGCCCACCAAACTGAGCTCAGCAGTCAAACTCAAATATAATCAAGAATCCAAAAAGGACTAAAAAGAACACTTTTTTCCCGGTTGAAACTAGAAATGGGGCCATGATATGCCCTCATTTGAAGGCTATCCCATGTTCTGTGAATGAAATTTGTTGCTGACTATGAGATTCAAACAGCGAAAAGTAGCCCCACCATCTTCAAGGCGTGCAGTTGGTAGCCTAGCTAATCACCGATCTAAGAGGATGATTACCGTCTTGTAAACTTAAATTGATAAGAATACGACATATTTATTTATTTAAATTTAATCTTTTCACCGCATGTAAATCGGGTTCTTATATTTCCATCAAAGCTATGATGCGTATGAGTGACGAAAAAAGACTGATATGAAGCCCGTCTCTGTCTAATATTATGTAAAATTTTAAATTGTTGGATGGAGACACATTTATTTATTTGAAATTAGACTTCGACACAGGGCTATCTCTTTTCTTCTTGTCCATTTATAGCGTGTCCAAGTGACAATGGTAACAAAGTATCTCTTTGGAGATGTGAAGAATTTTGAAACTATTCTTGAATCATCACACAAATTACACTACTATCCATAAGAATAGAATGGAAGGATGAAAAAGGATTCTATGCACAGACATGAAAGCTCAAGAACTAAGCTCATTTTTTGCCCCGCATTCTAAAATTCATTTTTTTCTCAAACTCGTTTTGAACAATAAATTCTCTCAATAAAATAAGTTTGCACGTGGACCCATAGCTTTTTCATATTTTGAATCACATATTCTTCAAAAAAATCATTTTTCACGAAAATACCGTTCAAACAAGGGCTACATATCGTCAAAGAGTATCTCACAAGCCTTAAATCTTGAATTCAAATTAGTGTTAATATTATCTCCTCAAGTATCATGTATGGGAAAAAGGGTTAAATATCTTACATAAATGGCGTAAAGTCGATATATTTTCCATTTATCGTAAGACAAATTACACATAATTAATCAACTTTTGTTTGAACTAGTCAGGGTGAACGTGCATTGCACGTTATTCAGAAATACTCTATAAGTGTCATGAAAGTAATATTTGATTTTTCATTAACTATTTTGATCTAAATATAAGAGAAATGCAAACTCTCCAAAATAAATGTCAATTATTATATAAGCATATAAATAGTGAAATGCATGCTCGAATGTGAGTATTAAAATTATAACTAAATGCATAAATGAAGATGAATGGCAAATACGATATATGAATTAACGTGAATGTTAATTAATTTAGTATTAATACGAAGGAATATATACGTAACAATGAATGTTAAATAATTTATATTAAATGGATATAATTTAATTTCCAATTAAGCCTCTGTTTGGAACACATTATTTCAAAATGCATTTTTTAAAACTTATTTTCAACTACACATTTTTTAATAAAATAATATTTTTCATCACATCAATAGCTTTTCATTACTTTTTAACAACACATTTCTCATTATATCACTATTTAAAATATATTCTTTCATCAGTAATATCCATCAAGCACACCCTGAGTGAAATTGAATACTAATTAGTATACACGAACGTGAATAATGAAGTGCGTAATTGAATTTGAAATTCTATTTAATATTAATTAGATGAATGTGAATCTTAATTAATGGAGAATTAATAACAGTGACATTGACGTGCTTGTGAATATGAATGCGAATGTGAATGTGAAATTCTAATTAATATTAATTAAATGAATATGAACATTAATTAATTGATAATTAATTATAGTATTTATTACAATTTGTAAATTAAATATATATTGGAAAACGAAAAGTAAGATATTATTCAAATAATTGAATTATAGTAGGACTATAATCGTCTAAAAAATTATTCTCGCTTGATGTGATATTTACTATATTATAATTTAAGGATATTTTTGTCATTTTTTTTATAATTTTTTAGTTGGGTGGTTGTATTACCATTTCAATAATCATTAGTCCGTAATTTTCTTATTTACTTAAATAACTGCAAGCAAAATGGCATAAATATTCGGCCCTTGTTTGGTTTGGATTAAAATTCAATTAAAATATCAAGTTAAATCAACAGTTAATTTTAATCACATATTTCATGGGATCCACAACTTTTCAATCATATATTTCATCAACTTTTATCAAAATCTACCAAAAATCTGATTTTAATTTTTACTAAACAAGGGCTCAGTCTATTATTCAATTATATAATTATTCATTCCATCACATCACCGTAAAATATATATAACTCAAATTTAAAGATACAAATGGGAAGATCATACATTAAAATATACCAAGAGTGAACAAAGTTGAGACCCTATGTGATTTCTTCCATTTTATTGGAACTAGTCAGAGTGAAAGTGTGTTGCACTTATTCTGAAATGCTTTATAAGTGTCGTGAAAATAATATTTAACCCTTTATTTATCTTTTTGATCAAAATATAAGGTAAATGCAAGTCCATAAGAATAAATGTTAATTATTATACATGCATATAAATAATGAAATGCATACTTGATTAATGTAAATATTAAAATTACAACTAAATACATAAATGAAAATGAATAACAAATATAATATATGAAAATAAATACTATTAACACGTTTCAAGTTGCTGAAAATTAAATGGTCATGAGAATTGACTTGTTTTCACCTGCAAAAAAAATATTTTCGTACTTTGTTGAAAAAAATTGAATGTTGAATTATCAAAAGTCAAAAAGGCCATTAAATTATGCATTCTATAGGGCACCAACTGGATTGGCAGAAAATAAATTTTAATAGTTTATATGACAAATTGGCGAATTGCAGTTTTTTTTTTTTAATAAAAAAAAAATTGCAAATTTCATTGATGTCGAGTAGTAGAGAAAAGAAAGCTCAGCGGGCCAATTAAACGGTTGATGGGCCCAATACAGCTCACTCGTGAATTCGGAGCAGCAAAGGACTCACGGACGTACCCGCGACCTTTTCATGTAGACCCAATAGCATGTGCTGCTCATCATGAGATTTAAGGGCTTTTTTGACAAATTTTTTTAAGAAAGCAAAATATTTTAAAAATATTTTATCCAATTAGAAGAGTTTTAAAAAATATTAACTTAAAAGTGATATTCTCGATAAGCAAATTTACGAAAAGCAGAAGCAAAAGAAGAAGCTCCCCCAAATTGGACCTAATAGCGTCACACTTATTCAAGATTGTGTGGAATTACAGAATTGGCCTCAAGACATAAGGCGTGATCTGATGTCTAAATCCATGTAAAGTGTTGACACTTGACAATGACTTTGTCGTCAGACTACATATCATCATAGTGGGTACATAAGGGTCCAAGTCATCCTTTGACATTATTTTTACTTTTTGTAGTAGAGTTTTTTATGAAAAAATTACCTTAATTTTTTTTGACAACTAATTTTTGAATGGACTTTCTATTCCGTAGGTGATTTTAGAGAAAGTTACTTTGTGACCAACTTACTCTAAAAACTCTTTAATTAGAAACAATACTTTCATAAAATTAATCAAAGATGTCCAAAAATAACATTTTGGTCTTGAAACTTTTTATCGAGTTGAAAGCAACAAACGTATCTTTTAAGTTTTGAGATTTCGAAGATATGTAGCTTAAGTCATTGCAAATAACTGAACATGGGTACTTTGTTCCAGAAAATGTCATTGCATCTTCATACATAAGAATATAATAAGTCGTGAATTATAGGAGGGCCATGCCGATATGGGCGAAAGAGGGGTGGGGCAAGTGACCCACGAACATTTTATTTTTTGATATTTATTATGTTTTATTTTATTTTTTGATTTTGAAAGTTGTTTATTTCTTGAGAAGAAATATAGATATTCAAAATGAAGAGCAATAAACTTAATAAGTAATTTCAATTCTTAAGTAATCCACAATTTCTTGACTAAGCTTAAAAATTACTCCATAATCGAGACATTGCACAAATGCGTCTCCACTGGCCGTGCATATCCAGCTTAATCGTACTTTTGCTCTACAATTATCAAGATCAAATAAACGTTGAAGACCTGTTAATATTGTTCTCGATCCATTAGGAGTATCTTCACAAATGAATTTAGTGTTCACTTGGATTAGTAGATTGATAGTGTAATTTCGAATTTACGATGAGTTATTCATGAATCTATCCGAGCTACAAAGTTTTAATAATCTCAGTGGAAATTACATATTTACCCATATTTCTTTTAAAATTCTGAACTTATTTATACTACTTTTTATTTAACAAATCCTGACTTTCTCCAACTATATATGAAGGAAAATTCGAGCAAGAATCGTGGAATTCACAGTGAATGAGGAATTTGGTTGTGCGATAAATATGGTAAGAGTAAATTACTAATAAAGGTCCTCAGTTTTTCAGACGATTTTTCTTTTCTGTAGCTATTCACCATTGGATCTCCCTAATTCAGCCCCTACAGTTTTCATTACTAAGGACTTTTTGGGTAATCTACTCCCATGCTACAAACAGTCTAATAAAAAATGAACCTTCTTGCTCATATTTTCCTTGCTGAACCACACCAACATTATTGCTCTGGACTTGGTCACTGGTTGGGCTTGACTCCATAAAATCGCTATCGTTGTAGAGCATAAGGTTATGAGTAGGAGACTGAGGCTTGGAATTAGTTGTAAAATAATGTAGTTTTCAGTTTGAGGAGTGGGACTATAGTGGTGGGCCTATATAATCCATTTTTATTTTGTTAGCAATTGAATTACTGTAGTCCAAAGGCATGATATAATGGGCTATCAATAGAATTGGGCCTTCAACGTAGCATTTTCTTACATACCCTAAAAAAGTGGAAATTACAGCCTTCCAGATTTTTTAACTTCCCATTTCAAAATTCAAATTTGCAACTTTTTATTTCAAAAATTAAAAATTAGATGATAATTAAAATTTTAA